>PVHP010011095.1:16512-46056 GCA_004024765.1 Zapus hudsonius
ACTCCTAGACATGGGACATGCAGATCAGCACACACACACACCGTACACACCAGCACTTGGGACATGCGGATCGGCACACACACACACACACACACACACACACACACACACACACACTCACAAATACCATACACACATACCACATATTCTACACAGAGGAAGAAAGAGAGCCCAAAATTCTATGTGTAGAAACAAAGGTCCAAGAAAGCAAGTGGAGACCTAGGGTCTGAAAGGCAGACAGAAGTTAAAGACAGAGGCCACGACAGGGCTGATCATGGTAAAGTATATTTCCCTCTTGTGAAGTCTTTGGAGCCCTTAAGTTTCTTCTGCTTCTGCTTCCCACCTTCCTCTTCTAGCTCCCTCATCTTTTCATGTAGAGGCCAAAGACTCAGACACTGGACTCTCTTGTTTGATCTGCCAGAGGAGGTCACTATGCAGCTAACAGTTCACTTAAAAAATAAAGTGTACCTCTATTCTTTCCATAACTGGGCCCAGAAGAATTACTTTAAAATGCATTTTCCACACTATAAAGTGTTTCTTAACAAAACACAATAAACTCAACAGCAATGTGATTACTGTACTTATAAAACAGTTGGTGTTTCAGCAATATGCCCCTAAAAAAAGTATGCTTAGAGAAACGGATTCTGTTTCAACAGTTAAAAGGACATAATTATTTTTCTGCTGCATAACAATTTTTAAATGTTAATGAGTTAAGATACAGTACCAAAACAGCTTCCATGCAATAATATAGTATAACATTTGGTTGCCTGGTTCTCCTTCCTTTGTTTTTCCTTCTGTGGTCAAAAAACAGGCAATAACCTAAGAAGACCACTGCTATCAGGAAACTACAATGTGACAGTCACTTGGGACAGCTTGCTGTGCCATAAATTTTCTCTGAATTTATATAGATGGGGTTTGCTCAACCTCAGCCCAATGAACATTTCGGGTTATTGTTGTGGCGTTTCCCTGTGCAGTGCTAAGTGTTTACTAACACCCTGGCCACTACCCACTGGGGAGGAACAATATCTCTACTTACACCCTCCAGCTGTAGAAATAAAAACTTCTCCAGATCTTGGTAAATGTCCTTGGGATGCAAAATGGTACCCAGTTGTGAATCATTGAAAACTGTGATTATAAGAAAAAAAATCATGGGGACGACACACATGCACCATGACCATCACTAGATGAAGCAGGGGTGGAATTTCTGCATCACATTTGTGTGATATAATCAGCAGTGTCCACAACATGACTCCGTCAAAGAACCATCTAGACTGTGCCAGGCACTGAGACAGAAGCTGAATCCCAGACGGAGAAGAGGAGACACATCCCTGTCATCATGGACCTCATAAAAATGAGAAGAGATGATAAAGACACAGACATCTATGACATATAATAAATACTACTATGGAGCATTACCTAGGCTTAAGGAACTTAAAGTAACTCATAAAAGACACAATATCTACCCTGAGACCTGTAATGAACAGAAGTGAGTGCCTAGGAAAGAGGAGAAGGCTATGACTCAGAAGCCAGAAGAGCGTGTGAGGTGGCCCACAGAGAATATAGAGTAGCATGCGCCAGGAACCTTGAGGAGCACAATAGAGAGATGGTGGCTCGTGAGGGACAGAAGTAATATTGGAGAAGAAAAAAAGATCAATCATGAAAAGGACAATATCAAGCAGGACTTGGAGAGTCCTTGGAGCACTTGCAAGGGAGTTCTCTGGTTTCAACTTAGAAAGTGGAATTATTAGAGATGTTTGCAAGATCAGTAAGCCTATCCTGGTGGTTAAGTTGGGGTTCTCTAGACAAATGGAACTAATAGTGTGTATATAAGACAGACGGAAGGAGAGAGAGAGAGAGAGAGAGAGAGAGAGAGAGAGAGAGAGAGACTGACTTGCTCACAGAATTGACAAATCCCAAGCTTTGCAGAGCACAATCATCAATGTGGACAAGCAAGAGAGCCACTGGTATTGTCCCAGTCCAAAAGCGAACAGGAAAGAATTCTCTCTTGCTCAGAGGACGGTCAACACTTGGTCTATTCAGACTTTCAACTGACTGAGACCCACTCATGTTGGTAAATATTAGTAAATCTACCAACTTAGTTTACTCTGCTCACTCAGTCTGCTAATATGTGTAGGAGATGGGGAATGTTACTTTATTTAGTTTCTTGGTTGAAATATGAATCTCATTCAAAAACGCCTTCACAGATATCTGGGAACCCGTTTGCACATCAAACTGACCATCTACATGGTGAATGTGAAGAAAACTGGATCCTGGGAGAACATGAAAAAAACTGGTAAAGTAAATAAAACAAGAGGAACTAGGGAACCTCATATGTTCATAGTAATCACTACCTGGCACATGGTAGATCTTTAATAAATAATAAATAAAAGTTTACATTTTACAGAATGAGTGTGATGGTTTGAGTTAGGAGCCACCCATAAACTCATAAGCTCTGATGAGAATTTGGGAATTGGAGCCTTGCTGGAGAAGGTGTGGCATTAGGCTTGGGTTTATGGTGATCATAGAGACTTTCCCCTTGCCAGTGTTAGGCACACTCTTCTGATGTTGCTGTCCACCTGATGTTGGCCAGGAGATGATGCCCAGCCTCTGCTCATGCCATGTTTTCATGCCATCATGGAGTCCCCCTCATGCCTGTAAGCCAAAATAAGCTCTGTTTTTCCCACAAGCTTCTTTTACTTGGATATTTCATCCATGCAATGAGAAGGTAACAGCAGCAGACTGAAAGTGGATGTGTGACATAAAAGCATTCTTGCTGCTGGGGACATGAGTCCGTGGGTTAAAGGACTTGTGCAAGCATGAAGGTCTGAGAAGGGAATGATCCAGCACCCATGTAAACATGGTCACACATGCCTGACGCCCCAGTCCTGTGTGGAGAAAAGGCCCAAAAATCACTGGAACTCACTAATCAATTACTCTGAAAATGGAAGCTCAAGGTTGAACAAGAGACTCCATCTCAAGGAAGAACAAGGAGGAGCAATTGAAGACACTAGATGCTGTCCTCCGGCCTCTGCACACATGCCCACAGTCCTGTTCAAAGTAGAAAGTGTAGCCGGGCGTGGTGGCGCACGCCTTTAATCCCAGCACTCGGGAGGCAGAGGTAGGAGGATCGCCGTGAGTTCAAGGCCACCCTGAGACTACATAGTGAATTCCAGGTCAGCCTGGGCCAGAGTGAGACCCTACCTCGACAAACCAAAAAAATAAAAAAAATTAAAAATAAAAATAAAAAAAGTAGAAAGTGTGTAATATTATTCCAAACTGTTAAATCCCATACTAGTCGATGCCAGTGAAGTATGCAACAACAACAATTAAAAAGAAAAACCCTCAAGCACACACGTGGTAACATTTCTGGATGACCCAATCTAACATTCTGTCATTGATGGTGTCCCTTCTTTCAGCATGGCTCCTTCTAAGTTGCTATAACAATGATTGACTGTCCATTATAATAGAAACTGGAAAGCCGCTATATTTTTAACATGGGAAAAAAAGGCACTAACTACTAGTATTTCCAATGTCTCTTTGGTGAGATAGGCAATGACTTAAAAATATATTAATAAATCAGAATGCAAAACCTTCTCTTTAGTAGAATCCTAATTGGTTATCTGTGTCTTTCCAATCTTATTAATAGCAACTAAAACTAAGAACTTAGATTTATATTAAAAGGGAGAAATAGTTTGAATGTACTTAGATATATATTGATCAACATAATTGCAAGTAATTTTCTGTATTTCATTTCCCCCCCCCTACAGAAATTAGTCAAACTCCCTAAAATACCCACTCAGTAAATGTTTTAAAATAAAATAGATAAAGGAGTAGATGTAATTAATTGCAAATCACCAGATGTCTTCATGCTAACTGTAAACTCTGTTTGGCTCACAAACTTTTCCAGAGTCTCAATGAAACTATGAATATTCTGATGGTTTTTAATAAGAACTTGAGTCTGGAAAGGCAGAATAGATTATTAGAATTTCTTGTTTGGGAAGTGCTATAACCCAATTCAACTAGTTTTCAAATTTCTATATGACAGTGAAGGGCCTCAAAGGTCTCCGTCCCCTCAGATGAACAGCTGCACATATATGTGTGCGTGAAGAGACAAGTACAGGGACTCCTTTCAGAAGTGTCCCAGCACTTAAGAACCCCCTTTGTCAATTCTTGCTTCAAGTTCACTCCATTCCTTCTTGGCTGCCCTTCACAAAGTATAAAACAGCTGGGCTCCATTCTTCTTGAATATAATCCTACAAACACTTTCAGAGAGTTATTTGTTCACCCATTAGTTCCCAACCCTATGTCCTGTGAAGTTATTTTAACCTCAAAGGTCCAGCATGCTGCATCCCCCAAAGTCTATGCCCTAGGCCTCAATTCTCATCTCTTCCTGCAAGCTTTTCCTGCTCACAAGGCTGACATAGAATTCACTGCCATGCTAGGCACTGCTTTTTAAAAAGTCCATTCATTAGTATAACTTTCAATGGAGAATAAGCAAATTAGTCTAACATATTTATTTCATAAAGACCTTACTTTAAAGGAATAAATTTTTAAATTTTAACATACTTGATCATCTGCCTGACAGAACACTTTCAGAAAGAGTTCCTAGAAGAACATGTATTGAACTATGCTGACTTTTTCATTAAATGACTGTTGCATGGCCCTAAACAAGGCTGGTTCATAAACTAAAAATAATGTGCAGACATTCTCAGTGGGAGTGAATCATCCATTAGGAGTGAGTTTGTCAAGAGCCTCCATCCACTTAGTAAATGTGTTTAGGGCCATCTCTTACTCAGAGGAGAAATGATCTGAAGGAGTCTTCTATGATATTTATATTCTAAAGCATGTCAAGCATTTATGGCTTATGCAGCTATAAAAAAGGAAGAGTTTAGGGTCAAAAGCAACCTCTCATGCTAAGACTATTTACTATACAGTCCCAAAGATATAAATAAAAGAGAAACTATCTATCTTATCCAATACCCAATAATTTTTATTACTGGAATACTTATTCATAACACAGAAAATCTACCTCTTCCTTCTGTTGCATTCAATACATTTTTTATGTTTTTACTATCAGTTCTAATTGCTAGAATAAAATGCTATTCACAAGGTAACTAATAGAAATCTCATTCTCTCTCTGTATCTATCTGTCTTTCTCTTTTTCTTTCTTTCCCTTGTACATACACACACACACACACACACACACACACACACACACACACACAGACTCTTTTAGGCACATACAATATTCCAAGAATACCGGTTGTTCATTGCACCAAAGGCAGTTCAGTTCTAAAATGTCAACTGTCATTGCCAGCAAAGCATAATTTCAAAAGTATAGCAAAAACTTAAAAAAAAACTTTTAAGTACTGTATTTTAAGTGGATGATGATTAAAAGAAAGATGCAATATGGTAATGTATGTGATTATCTTGTTAAACACATATTTATAACCAATTGCCACAAACTCCTCCAGATAAATTAATATTAGCCTTGGTGACTTTTGGATCATTAATATAATTTCTTGAATTAGAAAGAAATAGTTACCCACAAACAATTAAGTATCCCTCTGCTTACCAAATGAAGTCAAATATTGAATCCATTTTAAAATTAGATATTTAAACTCTGCTTATTCTGTGTCATAAAATATTAATTATATCTCACACGAGTACATTTAATTATAGCTAATTGTGAAACTAAATGAGCAAATTGCCTACATAAAAATTTCACACATGGACTATATAACATCAGCATAAACACTTAAAATGGTAAAAGATTTTTTTTCTGTGAGAGCATACAAACAAATTTTGTAAGAACAGAAATCTTAGAGAGCTAGACCTCTCTCGAGAGCTACTAGAGGAACTATAATATGTAGACAGGATTCTCAAAGAGAACAGAAACCAAAGTGTTCTCATCAAATGTCACTATCCTAAAGATTTCAGTCTAGGTCCTGGGAAACTACAACCCAGAATTTTAATCCTTGGTTGTGATAGTTAATTTCAATTTGACAAGATTTAGAATCACCATGGAAACCAACTTCGGCATGTCTTAAGGATTGTTATATATTAGGTTGATTGATTAGATAGGTAGATAGCTAAATAGATAATTGATATACATATATGATATATAATAACTGTGGGCAGTGCCATTCCATGTAGAAAAAGCTATCTGGCACCAACATTCCTCTCTCTCTCTCTCTCTCTCTCTCTCTCTCTCTCTCTCTCTCTCTCTCTTTCTCTCTCAATCTCTCTCTCCTTCCTCCCTGCTGATGTGATGACTTGAGGCTGGATTCCAACTCTTTTTTACTGTGCTTTTTCCACCATGATGGACTCTATCCTCTGGAACAAGCCAAAATAAACCCTTTCCTTCCCTAAGATGCTTCTGCTTAGGTGTGTTATCACAGTGATGTAAAAATAACTGATATACTGGTGATCACAGCAGCCATGTTATTGACTAAGTGTGGTTTGCTAAAAAGAATAGGGCATTTACAGCTTTTAATCAAGGGTTGAAGAGTTTTTTAACGTTTTTTTATGGGAATAAAATTATTTATATATATATGCTCAGTATCATAAATTATTAGAGAAAACCATTGAAACCAGGATGACATTCCCTTTTATGCATTAGATATTCTCTGCCCCCCCCCATGACTCTTACATTCTTTCCACCACCTCTTCTGCAAATTTCCCTGAGTCATGGTGGGTGAGTTCAAATTTTGCAGTTATTAATTAGGTTCTTAAGAGTCTCTGAATTTGTGTTTTGGACTATTTTGGGCACCCTTGGTGTCTATCTCCATTATCCTTCCCTAGGATCTCTGCCTTGCTGAGGGAATCTCTTTTGCTCATCACACCACTTCCTTAGAGGTTGTGTGAGGGCTCTAAATGATGAGCTTGAGGTGGTTTCTCTCCTGCTTGGGTGCCCCCATCAACTCAGGTCCACTTGGTGGAGTTCAGATGTCCACAGCTCTCATTGATTTCTGAAAAATACAAGCAGAATCTCCAGTGGAGAGTGAGATCATTATTGGTCAATGGAGACAAATGTTGCTAGATTGGTGAGCACTTGAAGGCTATAACCTTTCTGAGGACCGATGGTTAGTGAAGAGCTTTTTTTTAAATCTGCATTAAATAAACATTCATATAATCCTCCTGAATAAAGATTTACTTTTTTAACTTTTTTTTCCTTTTATCAGCTACTATGCCAGTTATAATGAATAAAAATAGCACTTCATAAATTGGAAATGATATCGCCCTCATCAAACATCCCACTTCTTGATACAACTTGCAATTAAACAAACATGATGGAATGTGGCTGATCTGATCTGATCCCCATGTTAACTAGACAATCAAAAGTAAAGTAATTCTGCTGTCACTGGAAGCTTTAAAGTTCTGAATATGGTTGAGAAATACTTATAGTAAGAAGAGAATTAGATTATAATAAATAATTATTCAACCAATGTTCTTCAAGGATAGTATGTTCATTTGTGATCAAATGATTTTTAACTTACCAAAAATGACATAGCATTTTAATCACCTTAACCTCACTGGGTTTTTTGGGGGTTTTTTTGCCAATTCTTTTACTTATGTTCATTCCAAATAAGTTATTCACCAGTCTCTTATTTTGCATCTATTTTTATCTTAATTTTGTATCTATTATCAGGAAGTTAATTATCCAAATCACTTTTTATGCATGCTAGTGACTGCGTAACAAATTTTACTATTAATCAAAACTACAAGGTTAATATTTACATGTTCTGGCCTGAAGAGAGGCTACACTCATTATAATCTCTCCAAACTAACAATGTTTGTATCATTTAACCTATGCTGATTTCACTCTCTGTTGAGGAATCTGTTTTTATCTTTCAGAAGGCAACAAGAACAGAGGACAACCTAATTCTACCAACAAGACCATAAATGATAGCTGACTCCTGGCAGGAGATGAACCAGCCCTAACACATAGCTAGAGCCCAGGAAACCACAGAGGAAGTGGAGAGATGAGCAAGAGTGCTGCTTCCACAGTGAGCCTGACAACCTGGGCCTGGGGGGAGATAACAGATACCATGGACAGTCAAAGATTCCAAAGCAGAAATCTAGAAGCTTCTTAGAGCTCAACAATAAAGCAGGCTTAAAACCCTCTCACCATGGCTCAGGAAACTTTGCTCAAGAGGAGAAAGGATATAAGAGCCTTGGTGAGGAAAATATCCGGAGGCATCACCCCCACTAATGTCTGCTGCTCACACAACTCAGAGCCCTCAATCCTATGGAGCATTCCAGCAATGCCACTGATGAGGGTCCTCAGGGGAATGGGGGAAGGGAGGAGGGAAACAGAGGTACCAACACATGACTTGTACATACAAAGTTCTATTGAGTAAAAATTTTTTTTAATTTTCTACATGTTCAACCTTTCATTTATGTGCACTAATGTGGTTTAAAAAATCATATATGGGGGCTGGAGAGCTGGCTTAGAAGTTAATTCTCTTGCCTGCAATGCCTAACAACCTGGGTTCATTTCCTCAGTACCCACGCAAAAAAAGCCAGATGCACAAAGTGGTGCATGCATCTGGAGTTCATTTGCAGTGACTGGAGGCCCTGGTGCAGTCTCTCTCTCTCTCTCTCTCTCCCTTTCTCTCTCTCTCTCTCTCTCTCTCTCTCTCTATCTCCCTCTCTCCCTCCTTCCCTCCCTCTCCCCCTCCCTCTCCTTACAGATCAATAAAATATTTTTAAATCAGATACACAGATGGAGAGATGGCTCAGCAGTCAAGGTGTTTGCCTGGACAGCATAACAACCTAACTTCCTGGGTTAGATTCCCCAGTATCCACCTGAAGCCAGATGCACAAAGTGGTACAGGCATCTGGAGTTCCTTAGAAGCAGCTGAAGGCCCTGGCATGCCAATTTCCTCTGTCTGTCTGTCGTCTGTCTGTCTGTGTCTGTCTGTCTGTCTCTCTCTCTCTCTCTCTCTCTTGTCTCTCTCTCTGCTTGCAAATAAATAAAAATAATTTTTAAAAAAAGGAAAACTGTCTACAGCAGTCCAAGAGGGTGAAGAATGAGAAACAGAACACAGCTCTTTGAGATAGGGCCGCAGTCAGCCATCTGAGAACTCACCACTACTGAGTCAGTTCCGCTTGCTGTGGCTGTAAGAAAAGCTACGGCAAAATAATGGAAATACTACAGAAGCCATTTCCACACTTTAAATCCAAGAAAAGCACCATGAGCAAAAGAATTGTCTTTACTGAGTCACAAACTCATTCCTTTTTCCACTTCACCGAATGGTAGAGTACTCAAATTATATTCACACATATTCATTGCATAATATCTTACTAGGTGGAGTTTGAGTAAGAAAAGTTTTTATGAGTAAGTTGGCATGAGGAAGGAAATATCCCTATCAACAGTTCTTAGAGAATGTCACTCCACATCAGGAAGTAAAATCAAATCCTTACTTCCACATGTACAGTAAAATATGCCTAAAACCTACACAAGGATAGAGATCTTTTGATACATTTCTTCACCTCAGGAAAACATCATGATATCATCAGTTTCCTTTTAAAATTCATATTTCAATATGCTATTTTAAATAAAAATCTTTTAATAGACAAATTGGTAATTATAATCTACCATCGTTAACTGTTTTTTTCCTCAGCATTTCTATATTATAGCTCTTACCTTAACAGCATTCTTCTCCCACAGCAATATCCTGGAATTTGTCAAAAGGTCAGCACTATAGTTTGGATCTGGTACTTTCCAAAGGCCTCATTTGTTAAAGGCTTGGTCCCAAGTTTGGCACTTTTTGGAGGTGGTGGGACCTTGAAGAGACAGGCCTTAGTGGAGGTCTTATGGTCTTCTCTGGCATGCCTTTCAAGGGGATAGTAACCCCCAGACTATCAGATTGTTGAGATGAGCAATTTTTCCCTTTTTCCACCCTGAAATGCTACCTCACCAAGATCTGCAAGCAATAGAGCCAATGACCATGGATTGACTCCTTCAAAACTGTGAGCCAAAATAAAATTTTTTTTCTCTTTATAAATTTATTGTCCCATGTATTTGGGACAGTAAAACTGACTAGGTGAGAATAATGGTGAATTGTATTCTTTCTGTAATGATTTTTCATTGTAAGTTGAATGAACTTGATAAAATATATGAAAATTATTATCTGTCTAAAATTTGCATACAAAGTACACATTTAAAAAGCTTGAGTGTCATGTTCGTCACCTGCTCACCACTGTGACCTTTGAGTGCCTGAGAATAAAGGCAGTTACTAAGGAATCATGCAGACAATTCATCTCTAAATAATTCAGGTCACAACAAAACAAAACCACTCTTGAAGATGTCTGATTTCCTGCATAATTACTGACTGACCTGTTCCTATTTTTGTTTTGTTTTGTTTTTGTTTTCAATCTCAAGCTTGACCCATAGCCACGGAAGCACTAGTGTGACGAAGTTGGTATAAATGGGAAGATACACCCTGGAACTCCTCAGGGTTCAGTTTTGTGCTGAAAGAAACCAAAATTGCACACACCCATTATTCATGAAAGTGCCTCTCTTCTATTCAATTTGAAATGTTCCCTTCTGAAACTACATGGAACTGACTAAGTACATATTTGGTTTTCTCAGATATGCAGGACAAAAGGACAGCTTATGTTCTAAAGAAATTTGGATAGTGAGTTTCATTGTAATCTTACACTCTAAAAAAATGGTGTTTTGTTAAATGACTCTAATGCTACAACTATTTTATATACTATTTTTTTCTTTATCATTTTTATTCTTACACTGTGATATTCAAACAGAGAAGGCAGATGATGACAGGTAAGAAGTAATCACATGGATGCATACAGTCTTAGTTATATGAAAACTGCCAACAAAATTATCTTAGGTGTTTCAGAAAAAAAATGGAGAAAAGACAATTGGTTAACTTTTTTAAATGACACTTAGATTCTGTGGATTTCAATGAAAATAGACATGTTACATGAGAAAAAGCAATCTGAGCCCAAAATCTAAAGAAAGCTTTTGGGGAAATGGTGGTGCCTCTTATGGAAGAAAAGAAAGAGGACAAGGAAGGAGAGATAAAGAGAGGGAAAAAGAGAGAGAGAAAGAGAGAGGGAAGGGAGAGTAGAAAGAAGGAAAAAAGAAAATGTCAATTTATACTTTAGTAAAAACAAAAATGTTTTCATGGCAATGAGATTTTCAAAAGAACAATTAGCCTTCTCCGTGTGTGTGTGTGTGTGTGTGTGTGTGTGTGTGTGTGTGTGTGTGTGTTTCTATTTCTGTACATTTGACATACAAAGGGGTCCCTTTATTTCAGAGAAAGCAAGCCTCTATCCCCAAACCCAGGATCCCAAGATCAAGATTTGATTTTTCACGGAACATATTAGAGAAGTCAGAGACTAGTGAATCTTTCTGTGGAAAGAATCATGGGCAGGAGGACATCTCTGGACATGAGATCTACACCTCAACCTCAGCAGCTCACAGACTTGCCCCGCAGCCAGAGAAGCTCAGACACAGAGGTGACAGGTCTGTCTTTTGAAACTTGAAATTCATTGGTTGTTTGGTTGTTGTTTTTTGTTGTTGTTGTTTTTATGTTTCCTGTTACTTGAGGTAGAAACTTGCTGCATTGCCTTTATCTCACAAAGGGTAGGATTACCAGCATGAGTCCAAAACTCTTTAACCAAGAAAAAAAGAAAAGCTTTTGTGACAACTGGGCCCAAGGTCCCACCATAATAACATACTTAGTTTGTAATACAATTTAGTGTACAGTGCCTTGGAATTATAAATCCAGAGTGGATGATATGCAGTGATAATCTGGAAACAGAAGGGGAATTTTTAAAAAATTACTTCCAATTTAAAAAGAGATCGTGCAGAGCAACATTAGAAATAAGTCAAATTCCCTGGTTCATATTTTGGTGATCCTTTTCTACTTCTTAACTTCCTTAAAATGGTTCCCCAGGGTGTAAGATTGTGCTAAACCTCCCTTAAATTGTTAACACCAACTCCCTATAATCAGCCCTAATTCTCCAAGTAATCTCCACCCCCAAAATCATCTATACCCTTTCCCTCTTCCAGTATAATAAATAATAAATTAATAAATAAATGAGTCCATTTACTTTAGGAAGTGCATTTCAACTAGATTTTAGGGAGAAAGCAATATAATTAATAACTGCCATTAATATGTGAATAGTTTTTATCTTTTTACAGGTTCCCTAAATAATTTTCAATGGTTCTTTTATTCACTAGTTTTGTTTTGCTTCTAATCTTTCCTAAGATCCCATCCCTGCTCATCAACATGTTTTAAGTATCTCTGGGTTTAACTTTTAGCAGTTACTCTAAGTGTGCACATAACTTTCTGACAACTACTAGTGATAATTGAGTGACATGGAGAAATGTTGACACTCTGATTCTCTTTGCTCTCCTCAGTCATAATTTCATATCTTAAATGTTTCTTCCTACAGTGAAACCACATCAGCCATCGAGAACCATCAAATGTAATTTAGAAAGCTGAAAAGATGAAGGAATATGAACTGTGCTGACTTGTGTGTTCTTTCTTCCTCATGACTTAAGGTTTTTTCCTGTATCATTTCCCTTTTGTTAGAGATTGATTGTCATTACTAAGGGTATGCTAACAAGTAATTTTTTAAATCTTTTATTCTTTATTTGCAAGAAGGGAAAGAGAAAGAGAGAGAGAGAGAATGTGCACAGAGGGCCTCTTGCCACTGCAAACAAACTCCAGATGCATGTACCACTTTGTACATCTGGTTTTACACGGGTAATGGGGAAGAGAACACAGACCAGAAGGTTTTGCTGTCAAGTGCCTTTAACAACTGAGCCACCTCTCCAGCCCAATAACAAACTTGATTGTCCTTCATCTAAGAAAAGCTTAATTTACCTTTATTCTTACAGGATCTTTCCCACAGACAGAGAAAAACAGGTTGTCAGTCATGTTTTGATTTCTTTTTTCAGAACTTAAAAAAAATGTAGCACTTTCCTCTGGCCTTTGGTTTCTTTTTTTTTTCCTCATGAAGCTTATGATTTATTAAGTAGACAAATTAGCTGCTGCAAAATATGAAGAGTCTAGAAGGGAACATTGAGTATAGTATAGTGGTATAGCAACCCTTTATTAGCTTGAGAGGTCAGTGAAGACCTCGAAGGAGTGACAGGTCTCTAGAGAGGATGTCCTAAGAGCATGGTAGACAATGCATGGCTGTTCTGAAGACATTCCTCTGTCTCTGGCATGGAAGAGGCCAGCAGATCCCAGAGGCTGAATGTTCATAGCTGTTGGAGCGTCTGAAAGTTAGAGACTGTTAGCCCAGCTGTGACCTAAAGAGGATGTGGCTCCCTTTTATGAGGTTTTGTGATGTTTTTACATTTTTTTTGTAGAGCTAGGGATTGAACCCAGGGTTTTGTGCTTGTTGAACCCTCTATACGTTAGATGCATACCTAGCCACCACAAATATCTAGTACGCAATCCCCTGGGTTGATACACTGAGCAGGGTATGCATGGGAACCTATTCGTCCTTCAAAAGGGCTCTGAGAAAGCCAATGCCTTTATCAGCAAGGGATAGATGTCCCCACCATTATAGAGTGCTTAGTAACTCTGACCTTACCAAAGGGCTCCTATATTGGAATTCTGTCAGAAAAACTTTTTTATTATTATCCATAATTAGATACATTGAATGAGCAAATAATGAGTTGGTATCCCCAGTTCCCCAATTTCCCTCTTCCCTGTCCGGAATCAGCTGGATATCCTCCTCCGTGGGCAGTCTGGATCAGTCCATGGGGTAGGGGATTATGGATAGCCTAGGAGTCAACCCGGTTCCACCCCCCTTTTATATGCTATTACTGAGGGGAGCAATGTCTCTGGGAGTTCTCCCCCATCATGGCTCTTACAATCTTTCTGTCCCCTCTTCCGCTCAGTTCCCTGAGTCATGGTGGGTGAGTATTAAGGCTGCTTTATTGTTGTGGTCTTAGTGGCCTCTGTACTTCTGCTTTAGGTTGCCTTGAAAATCTTTGGCATCTGTCTGATTTATCCTGTGTTGGATTGGCTGTGGTTATGCGTCTCTTGCTTATCCCACCACTCACTGCAGGGTTCTGTATGGATCCTTCATGGAAGATCTGGTGTGGCTCATCTCTTGCCAGGATGCAAGTTCGTTGGTAGGTTGGATGAGCCACAGCTCTCTTGCTGCATTCTGAAAAATACAGAGTCTCCATGAGAGAGTGAGATCAGTATAGGTTAACTGAGATACACATTTCTGAATTGGCTAGATTCTATTGTCAGTAGCCTCTTTGTAAATCATTCGTATAGTGCATTTCTCTTTGGGGGCCCAAGATTCTTTTCTCTTTTAGGTAAAGTGCCATTTTTTTCTTACTTCTGTTAGTCTTGTCATTAGCTTTCAGGAGTTTAATCATGAAGTGTCTAAGCCGAGCTTTCTTTGGATTATTCTGTATAGGGTTGTCATCTTTTTGAATCCTCGGATGTATTATCCTTTACCGAATTCAAGGAATTTTCAGCTACTATTTTTCCTAATAATTTTCCAGCACCCTTTCTCACTCATTTTCTTTCAGGAGCTCATTTTTGAATGCTTTTAATAGTCAAGTTCACTGGCTTTTCTGCTCTTCTATTAGTGAGTTTTTGAGGGGTTTGTGGGGTTCTATAAACTTTAATTGCTAAACTTGTCATTTACAATTAGAATTTGTCTCTACATATCTTACATTTGTTTGCTCACTTTCCCTCGTCATAATTAGTCCTTCATTCATCAGCTGATTACCCCAACTTCTGTGTCATTTCATACTGACATAGATTGATGTTTTCTCTGCGAAGTTGATTTTTTTTTCTAGTTGCCAGAACTATGAGTGAGTGACCTTCACAAAGCTGAGAACTGAGGTGAGTGCAGCTTCCCTGGGCAGGGATGGAGAGGGATTGTACCCTGGGGCTGAGGGTGGGCATCCATTCTTAACCTTTCATGTATACTCACCTGCTGCTTCCTGGGGAGTTTTATTCGTTCCATGGTTTTCTTTTTTCTAGGTGGTTCCTGTGCATTAAAAACCTACAGAGTTTTCTTAAAGTATAAGATTTTGCACACATGTTCCAAGCATTTGGAGGGAAGAGAGAACTCAGCCTAAATTATTGGTTTGTTTTCCTTTGTGTGCGAACAATACTTGTAAATGGGCAACTTCTCAAAAAATTAAAATCTATATAGGACAGATTAGGGAAGACCCATTCTCACTTTGCTTCTTCCTTCTTTTCTGCTTCTTCCTTCCTTCCTTCCTTCCTTCCTTCACTTTCTTTCTTTCTTTCTCTCCTCTTTCCAAAGGCAGACTACCACTAGAAAGGAAATAGAAGAAAAATATATTCTTTCACTTAAGGGAAACAAAAATGCAAGAAAATTATTATTGATGATGATGAGAAAGCTCTGAAAACATGGAGGTGTTATTCTGTTATTTTTCATTCCTGGTCTTTAATTTGGTTTCTGGGTGTGTTGGGTTCTTACTTACATGACTCTTTCTCCGCCTATAATTTCTCCAATGACCTAAATTTATTTAGAGTCCAAAGACACATGAGGAAATTAAATGGAAAGAAAAAGTAAATTGCTTATGCAGTATGCAGAATGCCTCATAGACAAACGTCCAAAATGCTAACAATTTTGTTCATATTTTTTTCTGATATTGGAAGCAATTCTTAATTTATAAAAATATATAAATAAAAACATACATTTTTAAGGAGATTATATATCAGTGATTTTTCTCATTGCTATGGCAAAAATCCTCTACAAAAGCCACTTACGGAAGAAAGGTTTGTCTGGGTTCACAGCTTGGTGACGCAGACTATCAAGGGGTGGGGGTGATGGCATGGCAGCAGGTACATGAGGAGGCTGTTCACATCGCATCCATAGTCAGGAAGCAGAGAACGATATTGGTGCTCTGCTAGCTTCCTTCTTTTCCTTTCTTTTCTTTCTTTTTTTTTTTTTGTTACTTTTTATTCAGTCCAGGACCCCCAGCCCATGAGCTGATACCACACTCAGAATGCATCAGCTTTTCTCAGGTAAATATCTCTGGAAACATTGTCAGAAACACACTGAGAAGTGTGTGTCCTAAGTGATTCTAAATCCAGCCAGGTTAACAATGAAGATCAACCATGACAGAAGGAAGAACTTGGTACACTAACTACATATCAAATTACCATGTTATGCCCCATAAATGTGTTCAATTAAAATAATAATTAATTTAAAATAAATTTAAATGTTTTAATATTTTAGAAAAACTACAGTATTTAGTGAGGTAAATCCAGTTATATGATTTCACATTATTTCAGAGGCTGAAGTAATTATCTTCAAACCCTTTTTGCAAGTGCTTCTACAACAGAGTTTCAAAATTAGTAAAATCAAAGAAAAGAGAATAATTTATGGTCCTTGTTTTATTTTTCTTCCCAAACAAGTAATTTTAGGGTCTAAATTTGAAAGGAAAAATTGATCGACTACAATATAGAAGCAGGATTTTCAAAGCATATTGTATTAGGGTTCTCTAGAGGAAACAGAGTTGATAGAGTGGATTGTAGTAAAAGGGAATTTATTGGGGTAGTTTACGACAGTCCAACTATAGCAGTCTGCAGGCCCACAGGTGAAGAAACCAGTAGCTGTTCAGTCCACGCACATGGCTGGATGCCTCAGCAGTCCCAATCCAGCCCAGAAGGCCTGATGGCTCCCTGGGGAGCCACTGCTCTTCAGTCCACGAAGTGAGGCTGAGGAAACTGAGTTCCGATGTCCAGGAAGGGTAGGAGAGAAGGATGCAAGTGCAAGTCACAAACAAGCACCAGCAGCTAACAAGCAAGGAGACCAGGAGAGAATTTCTTCCCCTTTATATAGCCTTATGGTGGGGTCTTACAACCCTTCCCCAGACTTAATGGCTTCCTGAGTCTCTGGAATTTCCTTCCTGCACTGCCCACACAGGAAAGGATGTTTACTTCTAGCTTCTTTGAGCTTCTTTACATCCTGCCCCTTGCTGAGAGGTTACCTTCCTGTAAACATCCTCAGAGACCCATCCAAGATAATTTAAAAGATCAAGTTGACAACAAAACCTAACCATCACACCTACTGAAGCACAACCTTAACTATGCAACTCCTTCTTGGAACAAGCAAGAGAACCAATCATACAATTTTCAATATGCCTTTTAAACCATCTCTACAATGATAAACCCATACCATTATAACAATATCACATGATTTTCAAATTCTTTCTTTTCTCTAAAAATGCAGTGTGTGTCTGTCCATTTAATGGGCCTAACACTGGGAAATGACATGATCTTAATGGCAAAGAAGTATACTGCATTACCAGGAAAGAGAAACATCATGCCTTCACATGTTATGCAAAAATAGGATTTTAAAGAAGAAAAACTTCAATATGCCTAATACAGGGTTTAAATTTGGGAAACATTATTCCCTCTATGTTAATTAACCCAATTATATTTAGAATGTATCTCTGAGTAATAATCTCACCCAATCTTTTTTGCAGAAGAGGAGACAGAAAAACCTTCAGATAACCTTCAGGGAAATATGTTCCTTCTCACATTTAGTGTCATGTGTCTATGCTAAAACATGTACACATGTATGCATATATGTGCACATGTATGCTTGCACACACCCAAGAACCAGAGACAATTGGAAAGAATCTTCCTTGACATAGGAAAACTGAAATGCATCTCAGAGTTGTCCCAGACTTGCTTATGAGTCTGTTTTCAGTTGCACAACCTCAGGCTTCAAAAGACACATTTTATCCATATCTTTAAGAGCACAGAAGACAAAGTTGGAAAGGGCTCTGACTTCAAAGGATTCACCTATGGCCTGTGCACTCATCCATGGCATCAAGGGGCCCAACCTCAAACTCTTTCACCTGCAAGAGAAAAATAGTACATATTTCTTGAAAGAGTTGTAAAGATAATTTTCCAATAATTATTACAGCAATATATATATATATATTGAATGAGGTCTACATTGTATATAGTGCTGTTATTCAACATAGCAACAATTACATCACTAAAAATTTATTCTACCAATATATTGCCATATGGATATTCCCTGTAGTTTGTAGTTTGTAATAGTCAAAATTGGGAATAAATTGTTCCCATCAGTACTTAAATTTGATACCATACAAAAAAAATTGTGGTTATTTTTAATTCTGCTTTAGAAGATTGTATAAGGTATATAAGTAGATGCTGAATAGATTAAAAAACATAAGACAGATGACAACATATGTAGATAATTAAACAGAAGATGATAGATAAATAGATGGTTTGTAAATAGATCAACGATAAGCGGATAAATGAATACATGTTCTTGTATACACATAGAATGTTCGTGGAAGAAAATGAATGAAAACATTTGTTCTTCTGGGAAAGAAACTGAGCAGCTGGTCACAGAAAAGAGAATTACTTTTCATGTTATGTCTTCTGAAATCTTTGGAATATTGTTCTGTGTGTGTTGCCTATTTAAGGAAATGTAGAGGAAGATTTAGAACTTTCACTGTTGATAACACTGATACAGTATGCAGGAGTGTTTGGTTGTTTTGCTTTCTGTGCTTGTACTTATTTGTTTATTAAATTTTCTACCAGATTTAAAGGCTAAGACTAGCTAATTAAGAACACACCTTCAAAAAAGTAATTAAAGGCAATAAAACAAGCTCCAACAATGAGGTTAATATTTGGCAACAAAATCATTGACTTGACTGACTACACACAATTATAAAATAAGATGACTGTGTAACTAACTACTGGGTAATGCTTGCTTAGAGTTCATCTTAGTAGAACCAAGAAAAAGAGTGTATTAAATGGTGGCTGGTTGGTCAAGGTGGAGGGAGGCCAATATATACATACATACATACACACATACATGCATACATGATCCTGAAGTTCATCCCTCTAGGCCACTGACAATCATATATTTACAATATGTATTTGCTAAATTGAAATGTCTTTTGGTAGCTAAATACAATATAAATTAAATAATGCCATAGATCAGTTATACAAAATTTAAAAATCTTCTTCCAGAGACCAGCAAGCCAAGAAATGCTCATCTGTGCAACAGTGGCACTAAACCGACAAGGGTAATCAATGGCTTAAATGATTGGCTAAGAGATCCACTTAGTGACAAGGAACCCTTAACTGGAACTTGGATCCATGGAAAAATCCTATGGGGACCAAGAACTCGGTCTCCTAGGGGAAATTCCCACTATCAGAGAGCTACAGAGAGGCTATACCTATTAGGAGCTATCCAAAATACCAATGTTGTCTCATTTAGCCTATATTGATCTCACGCTCCAATGGAGATTCTGTTTGTATTTTTCAGAAGGCAGTGAGAGAGCTGGGAACAACTCCACCAACAAGACATGGGATGATTGCTGACTTCTTGACAGGAGATGAACCACCCCTGGCCTATCACACAGGGCCCAAATAAAACCTATGAGAAAGTGACTAGACAAGCAGGAGACCAATCACCACAGCAAGTCTGATAACCCATGAAAGGCCAATGGAGACAGACACCAACGATACCGATCACAACCTAGGACAAAGATCCAGTACTTAAGATCTCAACAACAAAGCTGACTTGAAACTCACCCACCATGACTCAAGGAACTGAGCGGAAGAAGGGGCAGAAAGAATGTAAGAGCTATGGTGGGGAAGACTATCCAGAGACATGCCCCCCCCTCAGCAAAAATTGCACAGAAAGGAGAAGGAAAAGAGAAAGAAAAACTGTCTACCTGTGGTGCAGTTCATAACCCCCTAACATATGGATAGATCCAGTATGCACACCGAGGAAGGACCCCAATGGGTAGGGGACAGAGAAAAGGGAAATGGGGACACCTTCACAAGTTTTGCTTATAAATGTATACACTATTCAAATTAAATTATTTTAAAAATAAATAAATAAATAATCTTCTTCCAGTGACTTTAAATTTGCAATTTTTATTGACTATATTTTATTCCCCCAAACATTTATGATCATTTCATTTTTCTGCTCCTCATTCTTGGCACTAATAGGGGGTGCAAGGCATCACTTCGTAACAGTTGTCAGTCACAACTCAATCCTAGAAAGCTATGTGTAGAGAAACTCGTAGATGGAAGAAAAGACTCTTCCTAGTTAAGCAGCGGCAGGTTGTCTGACTGGTGCTATCAGTAATCGTGAGAAAGAAATGGCAAAATTTCCTCTGTGACATTTCATGTTCACGTATTCATAACAGAAAGAAGAAAAAATAGAACTGACTGAAAGCATGAGCACTCCTAGGAATACGCACGATTTTTCTGTGAACTAGATCGCCTTTTGTTTAGCAAAACAATTTGACAGGCCATTTGGGTTTCAATGCTGAGGCCCCCTGGGTAGAGTTGGGGAAAGGACAGAGAAACAAAGACCTAACTGAGTTGATTTATATTACAAAGCAAGAAGAAGAAGAGAAAGAAGAGGAGAATGAGGTGGAGAAGAAAGAGGAAGAGAAGAAGGAAAGACTCTGACAGAGATATTGGAAATAGTCTGAGGCGGGAGGAGAGCCTTGACACCAAATAGTGGCTACTAACCTAGAGGCTTTAGAAAGAGAAGAGGGAGCCTGGCATGGTGGCTCATGCCTTTAATCCCAGCACTCTGGAGGTAGAGGTAGGAGGATAGGCCACCCTGAGACTACACTGTGAATTCCAGGTCAGTCTGGACTAGAGCAAGACCCTATCTCAAAAAAAAAAAAAAAAAAAGAGGTAGAAAGAGAAGAGGGTCAGGGATAAAAATGAAGGACAAAAATTATTTTTATATGCTATCCCTTTTTAATCCAGACATACCCAAACAATGGTATCAATGAACTTCCTTGAACCCATTACACATATTGAAGAAATTATCAATTTTCTGCTCTTCTGGTTTAATTTATTTCTTTCCCTACTATGTTTCATCAAATATTTTGCAGCAAACACTATATAATTTGTAAATACCTCAGCATATGTCACTAACAGGTAAGGAATTTTTTTAATGTCATCTAAGTTTAGTTAACTACAATTATTTTTAAAAGATAAGGATGTGGTTTTTTCACAGCAAGTTTGACAATATATCAGTGTATCTTAAGCTTGTTAGTGAAATCACTCCTCTACATTTCTTCCCATTTATAGTATTGTGTGTGTGTGTGTGTGTGTGTGTGTGTGTGTGTGTGTGTGTGTGTGTGTCATTTGTCCAGTAGAATTTTCCATTTCCTGACTTTGGCTATTTCATTCTCGTTTAATGGTATTTATGCTAGTATCCTCTATTGCAAAATTTCCAACGCATTTGTAAGTTCTTAATTAGATTTGTAACAGATCTTTAAGATGCTTAGATAAATTTATTTTCTAGTCAAGAAAACCTAGCAATTGTGCATACTAAATACCCCATGATGTTGTGATTCACGGTAACATTGTGTAATGACTAGATTAGGTTCAGGTTGCCTATTAAGGAGCATGAAGTGCTTTACAGCAATATTTCCCGAAGTCGGCACATTTGCACTTACATAGTAAAGGGTCCCTGTGACTGGAAGCCACAGAAGAGGTGAGCCGAGCATCAAAGACAGGAGAATGCAGTCATCTGCACGTGGGTGCGTGGTGGCCCCACTTCTCTTTGCTTATTCTGAGGAAAGTTAACATTTCATGGACTGGACAGGTATAGGAAGAGGGTGGATAGCATTGATATCAGGTATATTGCACACTGAACTTACTAATAATATTCCACTTCCATTACCAGCAACAAGGCAAATTGCCCCTTCTACGCTCCGTCTCTTTGATGATCAGTAAAACCAATTTAAAGAGTTTTCATGAATATTTGAGTGCTCTAGATGTACTAATACACAGGGAGCCTTTGAAGACCCCATCTGGAGAGTAGTTTGAGTCTGGAATTTTGTTTTGCATGAATATGTAGATTACAAATGAGTTTCTCTAATTACCACCTGTATCGCTTTTTTTAATGGCTACATAAAAATCATCATTTTTTAAAATGACACCAGGCTATTACTTCTATTTGGATACATAAACCTGCTCTGTAACTCTAATAGCATTAACTAATATTCCGAATTAATTTTTTAAATGCATATTTATGCATTTCATATTATTTTCACGTAACATGTGATTAAAAGGAAGACAAATCCAAGGGCATGCCAGTCTAGTGGCAGTGACAGACACTAGATATTAGAGAGGCACATAGACAACCCCTTTCATTGCAGATGCTCTGAATGACATCCAAATCAAGAGAAATATCAGATGGATCTGAATTTTTTTTAAAGGTCTGAAACCCATTAAGTGAACAGAAATGTTTTCTTGCAGTATAAAAAAAGAGCAAAAGAAAGAATAACATGGATTTTTTTTAATAATCTAATAAGACAGGTTAGAATTTGAGGGTTCAGTATTTTATTATAAGCAAAATTAGCTTTTCCCCCTACCTAATACATATATTAATTGGGAAACTCTAACAACTCTCAATCCATTTCTTCTTAAGGAATACCTTTTTAAGTGGATTATTGGAGAAATTGGTTATGTTTGGTTCAGCATTAATTTCCAACTAAGATTTAATCTGGCCAACCAGTTCCTATTCCTGAAATGTCCCTTATTTACCAGACAAGGAATGGCCAGGAATCTATTGTATAACATATTTTTTGAGGTGTTTTAAAACACTCTCCATTGAAGTGTTGCCATAAAAAGTGCACAAATCTGACCTGGGGGGGTGTCTCAGTGGATAAAGGTGCTTGCTTCCAAAGTCTGTCAGCCTGAGTTTGATTCTCCAGTACCCACATAAAGCTAGATGCACAGAGTAATACATGTGTCGGGAGTTCATTTTCAAAAGCAAGAGGTCCTAGTATGCTCATTTTCTCTCTCTCTCTCACTCTCTCTCTCTCTCTCTCTCCTCTCTCTCTGCATATATATATATATATGCATAATAAGTGATCAAATCAAGGCAGGCACACACACTTCTAATTCCAGCAGTCGGGAAGCTAATGTAGGAAGATCGCTGTGAGATCAAAGCCAGCCTGGGGCTATGGAGTGAGTTCCAGGTCAGCATAGCCTCGAGTGAGATGATGCTTTGGGAAAAAAAACCCACATAAATAAAGAAATAAATAAATCCCAAATCATGAGTGTATAGTCAGTCTCATACATGTTTCAGAGACTGCATATGGCCCAGGATTAACAGAATACTAATCAACGTCTCATCTAGTCTCCTAATATATGCTATCGTCCCCTAGTTCTCAGCCATCATTCTGAATGCAAGTCCTATATATTAGGGCTCTTCTCTTGATTTTGAACTTCCTGTAAATGGAATTGACAGTGTACACTCTTTAATGCCAGGCTTCTGTCAGTATATTAAGAGGTTCACCCATGTGGCCACCTATGGTTAGAGGTGACACGTTCATAGCACTATAGTGTTGATATGTCATGATATATCGACCCATTCTATGGTTGACTGGCACCCTGGTAGTTTTATCATGGTTTCATTATGATTCATGTCATGATGAACATGCTCTAAGTATCTCTTTATAATCTGCATATATATTTTGGCCATATGCCTAGCAACACAATTTCTTGTGGTAGAATTCCAGCTTCCCTAGATACTGACTTGGAGTTCTCTGAGATGGTTAGACCCCTTTACATCCTCACCTTCACTGACTCAGCTCCAGGTATACTCAGACTTTGGTGACACTTTTTTTTTTTTTGGACAGGTTTTCAAAGTTAGCATCCTGCTGGGTATAATATATGTATCATTGTGCTTTTGAACTAATTTTCCCTCACTAATGTTGTGTGGCTGGTATTTTAGATGACCTCTTTGGTGACATGACTGATATTTAAAGTTTTCTATTATATTTTTATCTGTTACTAATTTGTGGCTAGGAATTCCATACGTATTTTGAATTTTGATCTTTTGATGGATATATTCATTGCAAATATCTACTTTTATTTTATGGCTTGTTTTCTTAATAGCTTCTCAATCTGAGGTTTTCGATTTTATATCAGAATACCACATGCATATCCAAGAGATTTTTTTTTTTCCAAGAAAAGTGAAGTCGATAACACAAAGGAGATAGACCAAAGTCTATTGCGGAAACTAAAATCAGTTTTGTTAAGAATCAGGTAGCCCACTTAACTTTAAGATTGCTCAGTTTTCTCATCTTTAGGCTGGTAACATATATTTGTTTTCTACAAAATCAGTGTTAAACTATCTAGAATAACAAAATAAAAAGTAATAGAAGAAATTATTAATTTATAGTTCCAAAACTTATAAAAATAGACAAGGCCATGCACCTGCTGTATCATTCAGTACAATCTTCCTTTATGAATTCTGAACTAGTAGAAATTTTGTTCAGATCTGTTGGAGGAAACCACCCCAGCACAGTATGGCACAATGAACAAGGAGGAAAGAGCTTGGTGAATAATCTGAACTAGTCACCCAACCTTCACATTCCTTTCAAACAAACTATATCTTGTGTTTGATTAATCACACTGCCAGAAACTTCAAAACCAAAATATGTAAGCAAAACATGGCACCTTATTTTTCATAGTGTAGAAGAAAGACATGGAAGAAGGAAATACAGTTGATGCCAGCATAGGCCAACTGACTTTACATTTGAAGAATTCACTTATTAGGTAGGAAATCAAGGAAAAGTAGTTACCTCCCCTAACCTTGGTTTTTAATCCTAAATGGAGCTGGTATCAAGTTCCTCAAAAAGTACAGAAAATTAACCGACATTTGCTGACACATAGTGGAAGTCGAATAATAAACAAATGGTAACAATGATATTTGCTTAACATTTATAGTAAAAGCACAGTGTTTCATTGCCTATGATCATAATCACATAATAAACTTTCAGGAGGTGGGAAGGTAGATCAATTAGTAAGACGCTTGCCTTGAAACCTCTTGTTGGATCCTGTCGCAATCAGCCACACGTCGCTGGGATGAATCTCCAAACCAGGCACAATTTGGGGGAGGAAAGTATTTATTGAAGTAACAGACCCAGGGGAAGTTAAGGAAAAAAGGCTGGCCCCTTTCACAGATCCAAGCAGAGACAGAGACAGCACCTCCAGAAGCAAGCAAGCACACTGTAACACTGTTATTCACAAAAATGCAGAAATGTCAGACTGGGGTTCTGGCTTTTCTTTTGCATATCTATCCCTAGTATTTTGCATCCTAAATAGAAAGGGTGTCATGACCCCAGGAGGTCAGGCCAAAGTGACACTTTCTCCAGCCAGAAGCCTGGAGACAATTAACAAGTTAATAAACACAATTATAATAAATTCTATTGGGGGACATTTATTCAAAACTATCACAGCAGGAGAACCTAAGTTTGATCCCCAAAACCCACCTTAAAAAGAAGGTGGGGTTTTGTAATGGCACACCCAGAGACAGGGACAGGCAGATCCACAGAGCTCCTTGGGAGCAAGTGTTACATAATTGATAGGCTCCAAAGCATCAACTGAGGACAATCTTGACTGTCTAAATAACTTGAACTACCTGGTTTTAATAATAACCTGTGTATACCTTTAACAATGGAAAACTTCTGAATATCAACAGAATAAATCAATGAATTATTATAACAAATAGTGTTATAAATAAAAACTTTAAGTCAATTTAAAAGAAAGGTGGATGGCGTTCCTGAGGAAAAGCACCCAAGTTTGTCCCCTGGCCTCTACACTTTTGAGCAAACACACATCACTCACAATTGTACTCACCTACAAACATGTGCACATATGTACATGCATAAACATACACATAGTTTTCAGGTTTTCAAAATGATTAAAGAAAATTGGTGGTAGATTCATTATTGTAGCATTTGGTTACATTTGGTTGAAGAATGAATTTAAGTAGTGGGTCACTTGTAAATAGAAAAATGATTTGTCTAAAACAATCTAGATACAAATCATGGGAATGTTCTTTCTTCTCACTCTAAAAAGTAGTCATTTAGCTGAATTAGTATATTTGCTGTCTTTCTGAACTCCTGTCTTCTAAACTAAGCTGACATTTAATTACTTGGGTCTACAAACGTTTTCTGAGCCTATTTTCCAAACTCCATCCCTCCCAAGACCCAAGCCTAAATATAAATCTCACTTATCTAAATGTCTTACCCTCTTTAGTAGGAAATAGTTGTTCAACTCAGTCACTTTGTGCTTCCCATTAAATATTCTTTTGAAATTTTACATCATAAAGTTGTCTTATTTTTTAAACATCTTTATTAGCCATAATTAGATACACTGTATGAGTAAATCTTATGATGGTACCACCATTTCCCTCCTCCCTGTCCCCAATCCACAGGGATCCTCCTCAGTGGGCATACTGAATCATTCCATGGGGTAGGGAGTTATGAATTGCACAAGAGGTAGCCAGTTTAATCCTCCCCCCCCCTTTGTGTTGTTGCTGAGGGTGGCAATGTCTCTGGATATTCTTTCCCACCATGGCTCTTACATTCTGTCCCCCCTCTTCCTCTCAGTTCCTTGAGTCATGGTGGGTGAGTTTTAAGTCTGCTTTATCCTTCAGATCTTAAGTGTCTCTGGACTATTGCTTTGGGTTGTGTTGGTTATTGTTGGTGTCTGTCTTCATCATCTTTCACGGGTTATCTGACTTGCTGTGGTGATTGGACTCTTGTTTATCTTGCCACTTTCTCATACTTTTCATTTGGGGCCTACATGATAGGCCAGGGGTGGTTCATCTCCTGCCAGGATGTCAGCCATCATCCCATGTCTTCTTGGTGAAATTTTGTTTTCCCCAGCTCTCTCACTGCCTTCTGAAAAATACAAGCAGAATATCCCTCAGAGAGTGAGATCCGTATAGGTTAAATGAGACAAACATTGCTAATTTGGCAAGATTCTAATGGGTATAGCCTCTTTGTAGCTCTCTGATAGGGAGCAGGGGTTCTTGGTCCCCAAAGGATTTTGCTACAGATCCCAGTTCCAGTTAAGGGTTCCTTGTCAATGAGCAGATCTCTTAGCCAATCTGAAAGCTGTTGATTACCCACCTAGGTTTGGCACCACTACTGCACAGATGAGCACTTCTTGACTTGCTGGTCTCTTCCATATAGCCTTGTGTTCAACATTTTTGTAACATCAGTCTGAGTTGTAAATCAGTGGTCTCTGCTTTCTCCAAATATCATTGACCAATTTCCCCTGGCAGATCATGCCACACCTTTCAGAACTACACATGCTACCATCTGGGAGCTGGTTACCATTCTGGATTTACCAGGGTCTTTATGTGTCCTATGACTTTCTGTGGTTTCTTCAGCAATAGGATCTTACCTTTGGCCTGGGGCAGGTATTCAAGATCTTTGACAGAAGCTTGTCTTGTTTTGGGGACCTCATTGGTCTCTTTGATCACCAGCTCAGTGTGGGAAAGAACCAATGACTGGGACAGGGAGTTGCAGGCCTGATCAATTTTTCATGAGGTTAAGGCTTCCCACAGTCTATTCATGGCCCCTCTTACCTGGTGATGCCTCCAGCTTCCTCAGGAGCTTATTGTATGAAAGTAACGAATTTTTGATATTGCTTCATTATTGGTTTAGCTTATTGTACAAGTCTCCCCACCCTTCTATTGACCCCCATTCCTTCCATCCCCTTTTACAGTCTCTCAATTCACCTGTCAGGTTTACTTAGAGTTTAAGCTTAACCTGGTTAGGAACTGCATATGGGGGAGAGTATGTGGCATTTGTCTCTCTGTTCTTGTGTGAGTTCACTAAGTATGATCTGCTCCAAATCCATCCGCTTTTCTCTAAATTTCATTATGTCATTTTTCCTTTCAGCTGAGTAGAATTCCATCATGTAAATTACCACAACTTTGATATCTACTCATCCAGCGACTGGCATTAATAGCAACAACCATGACACAAAGTTGTCTCAAAGCTGTGCTACATTGCTCGTTCTAATATGGGTCCTCCTCCTGTAGGAGGAACACCTTTGTCCCCAGGTTTGACCTGCCCTGTTGAACTCACTGAAGCCTTGGTACTAACTCTAGGGGAAAAAAAAATCTAAAGTAAAATGAGATGTGTTACTTTTGAGGAGGACTTTGAAAGCACAGTCTATCTCTTCTGTCCCGAGTTGGCAGATATATGTTATGTTGAAGCCTCCATTAGTCTGGGTCCAAGTGAGGCTCTGTTGAGCTATCACTGAACACAAATCACAGGAAGGAGATATACTCTGTTGCTGGAATCTGTTAGCATACTATCTATTTCCACAAAATAGCCTTGTATTTCCTGATGAAAAGAACTCACATGTGATATACAAAGTATTTTGAACCTCAGAGTTTGTAAGGTCCTAAACTTAAGGTGATTCTATAGAAGGTGTGGCCTCGGAGAGGTGGAAAAGCTCATAAAGGCAGAAGTTTCATGAATAAAATCATTCCCTTAAAAAAAAAAGAGGTCTCTGGGGGCTAAAAGAATGCATAGGGTTAAAGGGGTTTGCTTGCCAGTCCTGTTCACCCAGGGTTCGGTTCCCCCTCAGTGTCCATGTAAAGCCAGGCACAAAGTGATACATGCCTCTGGAGTTTGTTTGCAGAGGCAAGAGACCCTAGCATGTCCATACACTCATATACACATGTGATTTGAAAATAAATGAATACATAAAATGTAATAACAAAAAAAAAAAGAAAGAACTCTCTGGCATAGGGAAATAGCTCAATGATGACTCAACATGAACAAGGCCCTGGCCTCAATCTCCAGTACACACACAAAAAAGTTTCACATATTTATCACCACCTCCAAGGATCAGGGAACATTGAGGAAGAGGGGACAGAAAGACTGTAACAATATAATATAATATAATGTATAAATACATATTATTATATATAAACTATATATACTATATAAATATTTAATATATTACATATAATATATAAAGTATATATTATATATATTATATTATATATTATATATAAAAGAGTGTTGTGTAACACTATCTTCTGCACATTACATGGCTATTGCATTCAGGAGCTCACAGCCACTATCATTACCTGCACAAGACTGGCACACATGAACATTCTGTCAGGGATAGTGGAGGAGGGCATGAGCTCCTCCATGCCTCCTTAATGAATTGTTGGCAGTTAATGGTTGCTGCAGAAGCAGGAGACATTTTCTTCGGTGGGGTAGCCACTAATAAATTGAATTCTCTCTCAAAAGTAATCCCTACCAATAATCATGCAAGCAACCCTTGTTAATCTCTCTCTCTCGCTCGCTATCACTCTTGCTCTCGCTCTGTCTCTCTCATTCTCACTCACTAGCTCTTGCTCTCTCTTACACACACAAAAACACACAGGACTACTTGGGAAGAAGTGGTTCAGTGGAAGGGGTAAAGAGGAAGAACAAGAGAAGGTAATAGGAGATGATTCTGGGTCCGTGGGTTACTTAGGGAGTTGCAGCGCATCAACTCCCCGTTCACCCACGGGAGCTGGGTGAGCAGCGGCTTGGAATAGCCGTGAGCCGAACGAGAGATGAGACTCTCGGGAGACTGCGGCAGTGGGCAGATCTCATTTTATTGGTAGATTGCAGCTGTTTTTATAGAGAAAAGTCAGAGGTAGAAGCATAGGAAGCAAGATCTGTGAGAGAATGGTGATGTC
>PVHP010011096.1:0-45595 GCA_004024765.1 Zapus hudsonius
CCTTGCCACCTTTGCCACCTTCAGCAGTAGGGGGAGGAATCTCGAAGCCATGCTGAGTGAGTGCTGGGAGGACTTGATAAAGTCCTTCAAGGAGACACCCTGTGCCTTATCACTACAGGGGTGGCAGGGGTGGAAGAGGGCTTGGTGAACACGTACTTAGAGTTTGCCATTCCTACAATATGCCTTGTCTAATGCTTCTTCACTTGGGCCTCACATCAAGCTGGAGGAGTACATTCTACCTCTATCCCCATGTGTCATGGGGTAAAACTGAGACCCCCCGACAGAGCAGGGGACTTGCCCAAGGCTATACAGCTAGTAAGTGTCAGAACCAGGATTTAAACCCAGATCATGAGTTCAAATCTACCATGTGCCCTATCATCATGCTCTCTCCACATCTTAAAGCCTGATTGGTTGAGGAAAAAGGGATACATCAAGGCCACCCAGACACAGGGCTGTCCGTGGTATCTCTGTTTAGATGCAGCCACCATCACCTTGGGATTCACAATCTGTGTCTCCAGCTAGACTACTTTTGCTTCCATAGTACCGCGTGTGGGAAAAACATTCAACAGAAGTTTGGGGAAAGGGATGTGGCTCAATATATAATGCTTGTCTAGTATGTGCAAAGCCCTGAGCTCAATCCCTACTACTAAGGGGAAAAAGGAAAGAAAGTATTAAAAATATTGAGCTGGGGTGGTGGTGGTGCTGGGAGAAGGCTCAGCAGTTAAAGGTGCTTGCTTGCAAAGCCTGCTGGCTTGGGTTCAATTCCCCAGTACCCATATAAAGCCAGATGCACAAAGTGGTGCATACATTTAGAGTTCATTTGCAGCACCAAGAGACACCAGTCTCTCTCTCTCTCATAAATAAATATATTTCAAAGGGCTGGAGAGATGGCTCAGTGGTTAAGGTGATTGCCTGCAAAGCCTAACGACCTGAGTTCAATTTCCCAGTACCCATGTAAAGACAGATGCACAAAGTGACATGCATAAATCCAGAGTCTACAGTGGTTTAAAAACTCTGGTGTACTTATTCTCTGTCTCTCTTCTATCTCTCTCTGCTTACAAGTAAATAAATGAAAATTTTACAAAAAAAACCTTTTAAAAATATTTTTTAAAATATTAAGCTGGGGATGTAGCTCAATGATAGAGCACTTGTCTACTATGTAAGAATCCCTGGGTTTAATCTTCAGTTCTGCAACAAAAATTTTATATATAGGCAGAAAAATGACTCACCAGGAGGCTTTTTTTTTTCTTTGTGTGTGTGCACTCTTGCACAGGCCAAAGGAAAACCTAGGGTCTCTTCTAACATTCTTCTATTTCCTTGAGACAGAGTCTCTCACTAAACCTGATTCTTATCTGTTCTTTAGTGAGACTGGCTGACCAGCGAACCCTGGCCATTCTTCTGTCTTCACTCCTCTCTGCAATATTATATTATGTTATAGGCATACAGTGCCATGCTTAGCTTTTTATGTGGGTTCTGATGATCAAACTCATATCCTTGTGCTTGTGCAGTAAGTACTCTTACCTACTGAGCCATCTCCCAACCCCTCAGAGCCCTTTTCAAAATTTCAAATCCATAGTGCCACTTCTATCTAAAACACAGAACCCAGCCCTGCCCTTGTCTTCTATACTCCCAGCCTCCTGTGGGTTATATGAAGCTATTACCTTGGGCAAGTCTCTCAGACTAAAATAATAATCCTACTATTTATAAATAATATGTTACATAAATGTAAAAGACTGTCCTTCTAATGGGGATCTAGCTTATCATCCCAAAGCCATCGATATAAAGACCCACACTGGGTGAGGCACAAACTCCTTGAAACAAAGGAAGAAACGTTCACTGTGACTCTTAGAATTGGTTGGGAAGTCAATGAGCTTGCTTGTTCAAGATAAAGACACCCAGATTGGGAACACTTGAATTGATGCTCAGTTGCCTCTTTTCAAAGAACCTGGTTTGGCTGGGCATGGTAGCTCACAGGTGTGATCCCAGCACTCAGAGATGGAGGCAGGAGGACTGACTACCTTGAGTTTGAAGCCAGTCTGGATTACACAATGAGTTCCAGGGTAGTCTGAGCTATTATTACAAAGTGAGATCCTGTTTCAGAAAACCAAAAATAAAACTAAAATAAAAGAGTCCATGTTAGGGGTCTCACACTGAATGGGAGAGCTGTTGTCTAAGCCCAGGGTTCACTTGACACAGAGAGGTTCAGACATGAGAGAAAGACACATAGCTTCTGGCTATGCTGTCCAAGCTGGAGAATAGTTATTGACAGGTACCATCTCACTACTGGTATTAGGTGCAGACACCCATGGACATAGCATAGTATAGCCCTGAATTCCTGGGTTCAAGTGCCTTAAAAAAACTATTTATTTATTTGTAAGGAGACAGAGACAGAGAGAGAATGGGCATGCTGGCGCCTCTAGCTGCTGCAAATGAACTCCAGATATACACACCACTTTGTGCATCTGGCTTTACATGGGTACTGGGGAATTGAACCCCGGCCATGAGGCTTTGCAGGCAAGTACCTAAACACTAAGCCATCTTTCCAGCCCCTCAAGTGACTTTTAAAATTTTATGTGTGTGTATATAAGTGTGGGAGAACACGCACTATGGCACGTGTGTGGAGATCAGAGGACACCTTTCTGGTTGGTCCTCTGTCTTTCCACCTCATTTGCGTGGGGGGGGGGGCTTTGTTGTACTGGATTCTCACTCTGCTGCTGTTCTGTGCTATGCTCACTGGGTTTCCAGGAGTTCTCCTGTCTCCAGATCCCTTCTTTCAGTCATCTTCAGCATGCTGGGAATCAGAAGCCCACCACCGCTTCTGGCTTTTACCAAGAGATCAAACTTGGTTACTCCAGCCTGAGAAGCAAGTGCTTTATCCACTGAGCCATCTCTCCAACCCCTCAAGTGATGGACCCTCTTGCTTCAACCTCCTGAGTAGGTAAGACTATAGATGTGCTACTGCTATTTTCTACCTAGAGCTTCTGGGTTCTGAGACCTTTGTTCTTAAATCATTTCCCAACTTCTTTCATCTCACATCCCAAGGCTCTCTGGCTTCAATACGCAAAGCAAAGCCTAACAGCTTGGCCTTCTTTCTTCTGCTAACAGCTTTAGCAGGATCATCCCCTTCCTGTTCATCTTCCCTCTGCCTCCTTCTCCCCCACAGGTCAGCGAGCCTGCTCAAATACTTTCCTCAGTTCTTCTGGAAATATGTGCACAAATGACCCAAGTAGGCAGCAATGGGGGAAAATGTTGCCAGAACTTCTTTGCTAAGGAACCTGGACTCAGTTCAGAGAACCAGGAAGCATCACCATCTCCCTGGAGTGCTGTGCCAGGCCATTTTCTGGTACACAACCACCAGGGTATCATTTTCTGCAGGCTTGGAGCTGAGGAGGCCCCAGAGCGGTTAGGGCTGCAATGGGAGGCCTGCCCAACCCTTACATATCACCATAGCAAGCTCCACGTGTGGTGTGAGTTATCTACTGAGACTTTGAATATGTTTTTATGTCATACAAAAGTCAATTTATATGGACAACAGAATCCTTCCCAACTCTGCCTTCAACAGCCATGACCAGAAGCAGCTACTCCTAAGGAGATCACAGGTGGGATAATGACAGCTGAAAGGAACTTGAGCCAGGGCCCAGCATGTCCTCCTAGTAGTGGCCGCTTGAGCAGACAGGAGGAGGAAGCGACAAGAGTTGTTAAAAGTATCAGTGCGACCAGCATCAATCCACCTATGAAAACTGCAACTGAGCTGAGACACATCTGTATACAATGCCCACACTTGAGACACCAAGGTATAAGGATCGTTGAGTCCCAGGCCAGATTACATGAGACTCTAACTCAATAAAAAAAATAGGATAGATGACATAGCTCAGTTGGTAGAGTGCTTGCCTAGTGTAACAGTTAATCCCTATCGCCAACTTGATTGGTTCAAGAATCAAATAATGGCTGGAGAGATTGTTCAGTGGTTAAGGTGCTTGCCTGCAAACCCTAATGACCTGGGTTCAATTCCCAAGTACCCACATAAAGCCTGATGCACAAAGTAGCACATGGGTCTGGAGTTGCTTTTGCAGTGGCTAGAGGCCCTGGAGTGCCCATCTTCTCTCTCTCTCTCTCTCTCTCTCTCTCTCTCTCTCTCTCTCTCTCTCTCTCTCTCTCTCTCTCTCTCTCTTCTCTCTCTCTCCTTACATATAGATGATAGCTAGCTAGATGAATGGATGGATGGATGGATAGACAGATAGATAGATAGACAGATAGATAGATGATAGATAGCTGGGTGTGGTGGTGCACCCCTTGTTTAAAAAAGAGAGAATCAAATAAAAGACACACCTTTTGGGCAGGTTTGTGAGGGCATTTTCAGTAAGGATTGAGAAAGAAAGACCAGCCCCTAAGAGTGGGCAGCCCTTCCTGCAGTAGCCTATATATAAAGTGGCTCTAGGAAAAAGCAGTGTCTTTTGCCTGGCTGCTTTCTTCATTCCTTGCTGGGGAGTGCATCTACCCTGTTGCTATGATTCTTCACTGACATCTGAACACAGCTTTTAAGGCCTTTCAATGTGAATTAAAAACCACTTGGTCTCCAGAAATCCTCCAGGTCTTCAGTACCAGACTGGGACTATTGAGGCATCCATGGTCTGAGAAGCTTCCAGGTTCTCAGCTTCTCTAGCATGCAGACAATACAGCCATTGTTGGACTTCCCAGCCCATATCGTGTAAGCCAATAAATCCTCTTTGCAATATGTATCTATTTTATCTGTCTGTTCCTCTAGAGAGCCCTGGCTAATACACCTAGTATGCAGAGACCTGGGATCCCCAGCACTACCTCAAACTTGGTTTGGTGGCACATAAAATCCCCATTCAGAAGGTGGAGGCAGGATATCAGAAGTTCATGGTCATCTTTGGCTATACAGTAAGTTCAGTGCTAGCTCAGGATACATGAAACCTTGTCTTGAAACAAACAAAACAATGAATAAATAAACAAAAACCCTTAAAATGAGCAAGTGGACACTACCACCCATGTCCAACTAATGGACAAACCCATTACCCTATCAGGGTACAATGAAGATCCAAGAGGCCAAAGACTCCTGGTCGGACCAATAGGAGTCACCAAGTCCAAGAACAAAAGCTAATAAATTCCGAAGAGATCCTTCCTCTTTTGCCCCAACCATGCATGATTTAAACAGTCTTTACAAACTTGGGTCTTTTCTAATCTCATAAAGTCTTAGCGCTCCATAGACAAGCATCCCGAAGGCAATGAGTCACCTGGAAGTGAAGGAGAGACAGACACTGTGAACAGACAGAATTCAACAAGCACCGCAACAGGCAAGGCACAGGGCACCAGTGTGATGACTGATATCACAGACAATGCACCTGAGCACACAAGAAGAGGGCACACAAATATTGACCCATCATGAGGCCTGCTAGGAAAAATGGACCTATCTCAAGAGCACGCCATACTCCACCTGCTGGGGTTCTCTATGAACAGGGATAAACAGGCCATTTCCAGGCAATTAAAGAAATGCCAACTAAAATGATTTGTGACTATAAAAATGAATAAATAAACATGTTTTAAAACAAATGGACCATAGCTGTTAAGGCTGAGAGCATATAGGAATCCTCCCATGTCCCTAGTAGTTCCATCGTTAGGAAGAGAGGATATTAATGGGGGGGGGGGAGAAGGGAGCTACTACTGCTGTTTGGCTAAATGGATCTATTATGTCCACCAAATTACCCTCTAACTATTTATGTTTATGTCCATATATGAGTGCTGCTCTCAATTTAGTTTCGAGAAACTTCTCTTTTCAGATGGCAGTAACCACTAGAAAGACTTGAAACTCACCAGTGTGCTGAGAAGAGACAGCTGAGTGATTAGCACTGATACATCTCTATCACACCCTGTAAGGATCAGGGACCATTGTGGAAGAGAAAGCAGAAAGAATATAGGAGCCAACCAAAAAATAAAAAATAAAAAGCAATCAGCTTTTGAGCCGGGCGTGGTGGCGCACGCCTTTAATCCCAGCACTGGGGAGACAGAGGTAGGAGGATCGCTGTGAGTTCAAGGCCACCCTGAGACTACATAGTGAATTCCAGGTCAGCCTGGGCTAGAGTGAGACCCTACCTTGAAAAACCAAAAAATAAAAAGTAAAAATTAAAAAAAAGAATATAGGAGCCAAAGGATGGGAAGGAATACAGTGGAACTTCTAGACATGAAGTAGCCATTGCATTCATGACCTCAAGTACATGTCGTTACCTGCACAAGACCTGCACAATATTGGACCATCAAGATGTTGCCATGGATGACTAAGGAGACAAAAAAAAATCAAAATATACCAAGGACTAGTTGAGGAAATAAAGGGGTTCAGAATGAGGGAGGGAGGACAAATGAAGGTAATGGAAGAGGATTATGACCAAAATACATTATGTACATGTATGAAAATTGTCAATAAAGTTTTTTTAAAGAGCAATAAATGTGAGATTTTAACCTAGTCCTCTACTCCTGGGGGTTTAGCTGAAATAATTCATGCAAAAGAAAAAGGGAAAACCATGGGAAGAAAGTTGTTTTAATAAAATTTGAAATGGGTAATAGCTGAAAAATAAAAACCTAACAATGATATGCAACTCAATGAAACATGATATCGTCTTTAAAAGAAAACGGGCTATTTATGGAATTTTGTTAGTTGAGGGGGAAAGTAGAGCAGGAAATTATACAATAATTATATACAGATAAAGATTGAGAGGAGCCACAGAAAAGCCTAAGTAGCTGTGTTTGGATTGTAGGATGATAGATGGAGTTTCTTTGCAGTTCCTGTAAAGATTTTTTAAATTGATTATAGGTTTTTTTTTAAAAAATGACCTTGGACTTATCAGCAAGATGGACTTCTTTACTATCTGTTAGGAATCAGGAGGCCAACTGGTGACCCTTAGCCTTGGGCACATGCCATGTAGATCGCCCCATCCTTGGGGGTTTTATCAGGCTTTCTAATGGGTTAAGCAGGCAAAAACACCAACTAATTCACCTTGAAGAGAGGCCCATGGGTAAAGCACAGAGGACACTTGATGTTTGATGGGGAGAGCATGGACAATTCCATGCATGTAAGCACAGGGATGGATGATGAAAGCATCAAATACAAAAGTATGCAAATACCCATCTGTTAGTTAAATCTATATCTTGCCAACATCGGGATAGTTCTCAAATTAGAATGAACTCAATGTCAGGAGGTCCAACCAATCTGAAGCTATGTTAAGGAGGCTGCCTGGTTCATAGGTAAGATTTAAAAGAGGGATAATATGACTTGCTCAGGGTCATAAAATCAAGGATTGCTAGGATAAATGTCACCACCCTTCTGCTAACTAATAGATGCATATCTACATGCTTATGAGGTTTGGGACATTCTTATTATGGAGTTCTGTTGCTTGACCGAATAAGGCTTCTGTGATGTGTACCATTACTCCAATTCAAACCCTATTGCCTTCCGGGTCCCATTTGCTCATTCTACATGGACATCAGAGTGGCCTGCCAACCTGGAGTCTTGTTATCTATCCAGACTCTAGTAACCAGTATAAAGTCCTTCCCAGCTAGATCAGCATAAGGGTGTCCCATCTCATGTTCACAGCTGTCTGCACAAGCTGTGTGGACTCCAGTCCTGGCCTCTGTCACTTCTTGGTAGAGAATCTTGTGATTAACCTGGCTTTTTGGTGCTTTGGTCTCTAAATGGGGACACTAAGAGCCGCTCTGTGGTGACACTGCTGTGAGGATAAGAAAAGGCACTTTGAGTGCTCAGCACAGTGAGCACAAAGTAACCTCTCTTCATTAGCAAGATGTTTCTCTCCTTGAAACCATTATAAGGACAGAAGGACTGGGGGTACAGACTACTTGCTACCAACAGTATGTGTGCACCCCAGCACCACATAAACCTGGCATGGTGGCACAGGTTTGTAATCCTGGCACTAAGGAGGTGGAGGAAAGAGGATCGGAATTTCTATTCAAGGTCATCCTCCACTACATAGTTACCTTGAGGTCAGCCTGGGTTGTATGAGACCTTGTCTTAAAACAACAACAAACCCTGGTAAGACAGATCCCTCTCTGGCAGCCTCCTCTGTCCCTGGCTCTCTCCTCTGCCCCCCTCTGTCCCGCTCTCTCCTCTGCCCCCCCCTCTGTCCCGCTCTCTCCTCTGCCCCTTTGACACTTATACTTTCTCCCTCATACATGCTCCGATGGCCAGGAAATGAGCCAGATCAGTGGTCCCTTCTCTTTGATCTCCAGAGTCTGATGAATACAAAATCTTAGGCCATTTCCCTTTGCCCTTGTTAGTTAGCAAATTCGCTCCCTTCTTTGGCCCCATTTTCAGAAGGAGGACAGAAGTAACTGAGGCAGAGGGAAACGTTCTACCACCGACTTCATTTTAGCTACTAGCCCTGGGGTCTGTGGCTGCAGCTTCAATCACTCTGGCTTGTACGGACTTCCCCCCTGCGGGTCCCAGCATCCCACTCACAGCTCGAGGATGAGCACCACGTCGGTGCGGTTCTCATAGACGTCGTGCAGCGTGATGATGTTGGGGTGCAGCACCTGCCGCAGGATGCTCACCTCCCGCTCGATCTCCTCCCGGCACACGCCCCGCCGGCTGGCCCGGCTTTGCCGCTTCTTGATGAACTTGGCTGCATACTCCAGCCCTGTGCTCTTCTCTCGGCACTTCTTCACAATGGCAAACTGACCACTGTGGGGACAAAAACCCACACAATTAGGGAGTTACTGTGACCCTTGGGGAAGTGATATTTAGAGACAGGAACTCATGCCACTGGCCAGCACCCTCACCTGGCCAAAAACCAGGGGCTGAGATAGGATAGATACTTAACTTCCCTTCTGTTCATATGAGACCTTTCCCTTCTACTAGCACTGTATCTTCTGTTCTATAAAGGTGACCACTGAGGCCGTGGAAAGTACTGATTCAGTGAGGACCAGGTAGCGTGTCCTTGCAAAGGGTCACTTAGGACCAAAGTTTAATCTACAAATAAAGTCACAATGTCCAGAAGTAGCTGGTTGGCAGGTTTTGATTGGGAGGGGGTTGAGATGAGACCACCTGATAAGGTTAATCGTCATCATGCAAGGGCATCACATTGTGAACACAGAATTGTAGAGCTAGGAACCTCAGGTACAAGAAGGTAGCAAGTGACTTGCCTGAGATCATCACAGAAATAATGGCAAAACCAGACCTCAAAGCCAACTGCCCACAAAGCCTCTGAGATAGTTATAAAAGTCAAGACCCTGTTCAGGTCCCCTGAGGTGCCAGCACCCAGCATTAGGCCCAGAGATACTTCACACTAGGGTCTGAGAGAGTAACCATGGACTCATTCATGCCAGAAGGCCAAGCATTCCTGAGCCAACTTCCTAAATGTTCCAAGGGCAGCCATGCCTCAGGGAAAGGCAGCAACCTTCTACCTCTCTATCTCATTTCAGGCCATCAGTTGATATACATCTAGGTCCCGGGAGACTGTCCAGGGACCACCCTCACAGAGGTCCTCCCATTCTCCCTATGTTTCTTTGTCATCCCAAGTACCCATTGCTTAGGTAACTCAGGAAGGTTTATGGTTCTCCTTTAATGGTTTAATAAAGAGCTACCAGGCTCCAGACCTCAGATGTACTTTCTTAGTGGCACTGGGGTAAGTCACAGTTGATGAGATACTCTGAGTATTGGTCCCAACCTCAGAAAATGGCATTACATCTAGACAACTCTATTATTAGAATCATCTTCAGAAAGATGGACTTTTAAAATAACCCAAGTGGCAAAAAAGTAAAATTGAACAGTAAGGAATTGAACACCAACAAGACATCAGCAAACACCGATTCACACAGTTCTTCATCCCTCCCGCCCTGTTCACTCTACACTGTCAAACATCTGTCCTGTGCTGGTGGCAAAAGACAAAGAATGAGGGACCAGACAGCAGGTGCATAGGGAGCTCTGGGGAGGAAGAGGTTCTTGGGGGCTGGGCTGGCAGGGAAGGTTTTCTGGAGGCAAATTTACATTACACTGTCCAATAACTTGAAAGTTTCAGCTATGTAGGCCCTAAATATTGGCTCTGAGCTGTCCATGAGCTGTCCACACACAAGGGACTGACGCAGGTGGAGTGAAAAGCCAGAGAGAACACACTCGGTATGATCACTAATGCAGATGGCATCTTGGAGCCACTTGGGGTGTTGGGGACATCGGGTCCCTGAGCAAATGCCAACGAACACTTGATAAAGCTTCTGGTCCCAGGCGGCAATGGGTCTTAATGTCAGGGCAGCACACTCCTCTCCTTCAGACACCTCAAGAGGCCACTGGCAGACCAGGCTTTTCAAGTTCCTATGGTCTGTTCACAGCAGCCCTGAGTGACTTGGCTGATGGAGATAGCAAAACTTGAGGGTTTTGAGTTCAAGATGATAGAACATGCAGAAGGTAGTAAAGGGTTGTGCTAGGTCCCAAAATGTTCCCTCTCCCCCCAGCTCTCAGCCCCAAGGTGCATTGACTACATTAGGACTTGTGAAGCAATGCCCTAAAGTAGAGCTAAAGGTCACTTTGAGTGGTATCCCCTTTGTCATATGAGGGGAACGGAGACATTTTTCTGTCACATGACAGAAATTCCTCAAACTCTCAAAAAGCAATAAGTGTTTGCTTTTCCCTCATGAATTTTCTCTGAGAGCAATATGGCAATGAGAAGTAAGTGAGAGTAGAAATAATCTTCTGCCTCCAAAAGGAGGTATTTTGAGAGTAGGTGACTAAGACAGAACGAAACACCAGGCAAGCCTAGTCGTCTTGAGACATGTCTTCTACTGGTCAACTTTTGGGGGCAGTTTCAGGGAGAACTTCAGGGAAAGTTCTGGCTGGCTTCACCAGGCCTCCAGCTATTTTCAGATGAGCAGGAAACACCTTCCACTAGGCCCATGACAGGACTGGGCAACCAGAGCAGGCTTTAAGGTTAAACAGTTCCTGCCTCAGGGACTTATTTAGGTTGTCACATAGGTCAGGTGACCTGCTCTGAACTTGATCTATAAAATGGGAGTCCTGATTCTCTGCCAGATAGTTGTGAGGACAGGAGATCATTGCACCATTGGCCCATAGTCAGGAGGAGCTACACAGAGCTGGAAGTCACTGCTACAAATGGTCTGTGAAGGATTCCAGGGAGGTGTCATCATTTTAAAGGTTCCCCTCCACACACCCACTGCATAACCAGGTGTGAGGATTCTGCTTCTCTAAAAATTATTTGATTCTTTGAATACCAGAATAGTGGTCCTGAGGTATTTTAAGACTACTGAGTTCTGGGTCTCAAGCCCCAGATTCTGATCTAGCTCTGGACTGCAGCCTGAAGATGGAGATATTTAACAGTTTGTTTTGTCTTATATTTCTTTTCTTTTATGAAGCCCTGTCAGGCCTCAAACTCAGGCTTGTTCTGCCTCAGCCTCTCCAGTGCTGAGATTATAAACATGAGCTATTCCATTCAGCAAAGATGAAGACATTTAAAAGACCCCTGATAAACTGGGTGTGATGGTTCGCCCCTTTAATGCCAGCACTTGGGAGGCAGAGGTAGAAGGATTGCCATGAGTTCAAGGTCAGCCTGGGACTACAGAGTGAGTTCTGGGTCCTCCTGGACTAGAGTGAGCCCCTACCTGAAAAAAAAAAAAAAAGCTCCCTGGTGACTCTTTTTCACAGCTAAAGAAGCCATATTACAGTCACTGCTACTATTTCCTTATCCTGGTCAGTATTGTAGTAAGTACTATACTTCCCCAGCAGCCTTATTTGAACTAACACCATTAAAAGAAGGAGGGAAGAGAGAGAATCAGATGGGAACAGGTTGTGTTTGAAGTAATCAGCAATATAATTGCTATGACAGTAATGTACAAATCAAGATAGATGATTCCCTCAGGCTTTGGAGAGAGCAGGAGCAGGATTAGGCAGTGACTACCCCATTGGTCAAGGAGCCTACAATGGAGCCTGAGGTACCTCTGTTTTGCCCATCAGGGGGCACCAGCAGACCCAAGGGCAGGGGAAGACAGTGATAGCAAGAGGCCTTTGTCTGCCTGTCAACAAGGCGCTGCAGCCAGAAGCTGAGGCTGTACCACACACCACCCCAGGCTTTGGAGGGGAGGGGGAGATGAAAGCAAAAGCCCCTTTAGGATAGAACAGAGCTCCTCAGGGTTTCATGCAGAGAAGAAGCAGAGTGCTATCCAATGTGGATGTGTTATGGAGGTCAGTCAGTGCCAACACCAATCCAAAGATTACAGGATGGGCTGGGGAGATGGCTCAGTGGTTGAAGGTGCTTGCTTGCAAAGCCTGAGGTCCCAGGTTTGATTGCCTGGGATCCATGTAAAACCAGATGCACAAAGTGGCACATACATCTGGAATTCATTTCCAGTGGCAAGATGCCCTAATGTGCCTATACTCTATTTCTCTCAATCTCTCAAATAATTTTTTTTAATTTATAGGAGTTGGGCATGGCGGTGCATATCTGGAAGCACAGCACTTAAGATATGGAGGCAGGAGGATTATGAGTTCAAGGTCATCCTTGGCTATAGAGTGAGTGCCAGGACAGTCTGGGCTACGTGAGACTATCTCAAAAAGCAAAAACAAACAAAATTATAGAAACAAGGTTGGGGTATAGGGATATAGGAGATTGCTCAACAGTTATAGGTGTTTCCTTGCAAAGTCTGCCAGCCTGGGTTTGATTCCCCAGTATCCACATAAAGCCAGGTGCACAAAATGGTGAATGGATCTGGAGTTCATTTGCAGTGTCAAGAGGACCTTGCATGCCCATATACTCACTTTTTCTTTCTCTCTGCTCCCAAATAAATTAAATTAATTAATAAAAGACTGGAGATATAGCTTAGCAACAGAGCTTATCTAGCATGCCTAAGGTCCTGTGTTTGGTCCCAGCACCACAAAACTACCATAACTAAAGCACCAATACACATATATGTAAAGTCCACATGTTCCCATCTCCTTCCCATAGCAATGGCCAACATCTGGTTGATGGTCGAATGCAGCAAGGGACTGCTAATCAGGAAGTGCCACTCTGGGTCTAAACAATTACCCCTAGGCTTTGAAAATAACGAGAATAGTCATCAGTGTTTCTTGCGTTTGGACAAGCAACCACCTTCTTGGTTCACACTACACTGTTCCTTCTGCCACCTGAGAAGGCTTCCTGTCAGAAAACTCCAAAGAGCTTGTGACAACTGTACAGAAACAAAGTCTTACCCCTCATTCTCCAGATTCCTATCTCTGAGACCTGGGTTCTAGTCACATCCTCTCCATTCCCTGACCATAACCCTGGGCCTCAGTTTCCTCCCTTGTCAATGGAGAGGGATGGTAAAGCCTGCCCTACCTGCCCTTCGAAGTTGTTTGGGAAATCATGATAACATCTGAAAGAGGACTTTATCATCCAGTTGTAGAAGGCATGAGCAGGTGCGGACTTGGTGCCCAAGGCTGGCTTACAAGTCATGTAGGAGGCTTTATCAAGGGACAGTAAATCCACAAGACACAGAAACTACCTTCCCTGCTCTGCCAACACGCTATCCTGCAGTTATGTCAGGAACACAGGCCTCTTCTCGGGAAGAGGGCTCAGCTCCCACACACTCAGCACTTGGGAGGACAGAGAGGGTTACAGGAAGGTTAGATCACTGGCAGATAGGCTAGGTTCCAAAACTTGGCTGGGCCTAACGTGTTACCTCATGAGGGCTCTCCTGTTATCTGCCTAAGAATCCCATGTGAAGGACTTCTACATAGCTTCTTGGGGTTTAGTAATATCACAACCCCAACTCCAAAGCTGCATGGAAGCACCTTGCTCAAGGTCTCTCAAATTCTTTAAAATATTTTTATTTTATTTATTTGTAAGAAGAGAGAGAAAGAGTTGGGGAAATGGGAATCCCAGTGCCTCTTGCCCCTGCGAACAAACTCCAGGCACATACTCCTTTGTGCATCTGGCTACTGGGGAATCGAACCTAGTCTGTCAGGCTTTGATACCAAGTGCCTTCACCTTCCAGCCTCACCTCTCAAATTCTTTATTAACAAGAGAGAATAAACCAAAATGAATCCAAATGTCACACTATGGAATAGATTCACACAGCTATGTGGACATTATAACCATCCAGCTCTATCTCTCTATCTGGGGTGTGTGTGTGTGTGTGTGTGTGTGTGTGTGTGTGTGTGTGTGTGTGTACAGCGCATGCATGCATGCCACAGCACACATGTGAAGTTCAGAGGACAAATTCAGGTATCAGTCCTCACCTTCCACTTTGAAGCAGAGTCTCTCATTGTTCACCACTGTGTTTGCTAGGCTAGCTGGCCTATGAATGTAGTGGGTCTAACTCATTCTCTTTTTCTGTCATTTCTCAAGTGTCCATGAAGTTAAGTGCCCCAAAGTCACACAAGGTTATCAACATGCAGCTGAGGCAGAGCTGGAGAAAACAGAGCGCCATGACCTAGAAAGATAGAAGGTGTGAGGTAATTGGGAAGAGCTCCAAGGAGAGGATGTGGAAATGGGGTTCCTGCTCCTGCTTCCCCCACAGCAGTCCACTATAGTTCCTGTTTCCATCCTGTAGAACAATGAACCACAATTCCTCTGGAATTACCCTGAAGTGTTCAGGGCCATAGGGCAGGGACAGTGCTTAGAAACTTCCACTCAAGGCCACTCATGGGCAGCCCAGCAGGAGGAATGGGACCTTTAGCCAACATGTGTCAAATTCAAGAGTAGCTTAAATCTATGGTCCACAGGAACCAGATCAGTGTGATCCCAGAGGGTGATCCCATTCTGAATATGGTGTCTCTGAGCCTCCTCTCTACTCCTCTGCTTCGCCAGGCTCCATGGTCAGGCCTCTGTGGCTGCTCCTTGTTTCCCCTTATCTCCTAGCCCTTCTTAACATCCTCATCCTTCAGACAGACCACTCCCAATTCCCATGAACATCTTTCCCCCTTGGCTGGGACTTTGTAACTTAGTTTGCTCAGCATGTAAGAGGCTAAGGGTTTAATCCCCAGCATTTTGTTTTTCTTTTTTTTTTTCTTTTTTAAAAAATATTTTATTTATTATTTTTTCAAGCAGATAGATAGATAGATAGATAGATAGATAGATAGATAGATAGATAGATAGAGAGCACCAGGGCCACCACCTTGTGGGTCTGGCATATGTGGGTACTGGGGAATTGAACCGGGGGCCTTAGGCACTGGAGGCAAGTGCTTTAACTGCTGAGCCGTCTCTCCAGCCCTATCCCCAGCATTTTCATCCATTGCTATTGTTCTATTTAAATTCATATATTACAATCACCCATATTCAGAATTCAGAGTCAAAAGACCCAGGGTCAGTGAGGCACAGTTGCTCATAATCCCAGCACTTGGGAGGCTGAGGTTGATCACCAAGAGTTCAAGGATTAGAGTGAGACCCTGCCTCAAAACACATAAAAAATCAGGGTCTGTTTCCAGGTCCATTTCTTTGTGTGTGTAACACAGACATAGTATCTCAATTTCACATGACTGTATAGAAATTGAAATGAAAGAAACATGAATGCATCATATAAATCGCAGATGCGAATGACACCCTCTGTGTTCTGGAGCCCCGTTAATTAACCCCATCCTCAGCTTAAAAATGAAAACATTGGAAGGATCATATCTACTGTAAAGCAGGGACCTCTGATGGGGTCAAGACCCAGAAAGGCAGGCAAGGAAGCCAAAATAAAGAAACATAATGTCATCAGAAGTCAGAGAAAGAAGTAGGTGAGAAATGAAAGCAGGGAGCAAAACTTTACCCAAAGCCAGGTGGGCAGTGCATTGGGAACTAGGCAGGCAAGGCTGTGGGCTGCAGGCTGAGGGCCGGAGCCAGGGAACATCAGCTGAGGGGAACCTGCGGATGTAAAAGCTCCTGTCTTTTCTCCAGCTAGTGAAGAGGCCTGCTTCCTCATGAGCCTGATTCTCCTCCCTGACCCATGGCCACTGCATTTCTAGGTTCTTGACAGTGGCTTGTAGATTTATTTGAGGTGTTGAACCCTCTCAAGTAAATCTTTCACAGAAGTCTAAACCACCACCACCAACAACAACAACAAAAAAAAAAACTGTGCTTCTTTGGGTCGAGAGGCACTCTGAGCCCACCCAACTACCACCACTACCACCATGAAGCCTAAAAGAGCTTTGTGGAACCCCCTCTTCCAAAGCTTCAGGGAACCCAGTTTTAGAAATACTGTGTAGAAACGTGATTAGATGATCTCAAGGAAGTTTCAGGCTGTGAATGAAAAGAAAAAAAGAAAAAGGACACGTGGATACTTTATAAAATTATTATGCAGTCTTTGAAGAAGTCACACAGAATCCACAGTAAGAAACATATGTAGGATACAGACCAGGAACTAGAAACCCCCCAGGGAACCAAAGCCTGTCTTAGAAATGGCTCCAGTCCATAAAGTCACAGGTGGCTGCTCAGGGCTGCTGTGTGACAGCTGCATTCACAAGTTAGTTCATTTAATTCACTAACCCCGCAGACTAATTTCCTTCCTCTTTTTTTTCTGTCAGAAAAAAAAAAACAAAACCTTCCTAAAGCACAAGAAGGCAGGAATTATTGAGCAGAGTCGAGTTGATAATTACTTATTTTTAAGTGTAAGGACTTCGTGGTACTATTGTCAAATGAACATGAGTCCACAAATCTATGATATAAAATAAACTAGGTTCAATCAAAGTTAGTTTGACTATATACATGGGAGTGTTTTCAGTGAAGATACTGCTGATATTTCCCTTAGAGTCTAAGTTCTAGATACTGATATGACATAGGTTTCCATAGTAGAGTGGGGCTCGGAGGGGGACACACACACTCACTCTGCATTCATGCAACTATCTGCCTATCTATTCATTCTTCTAGCTGTCATTTGTTGATCACTGTCCTAAGTGTTATCGATAAGACACACCCCTTATAGACCACTGTAAACACACACACACACACACACACACACACACACACACGGCTTATAGATGATTACAGAGACTAGATAAATGCTAACAAAAAGGAAATGCAGGCTGAATATGGAAGGAGGCAGGAAGTAATACACAGATGCTTCACTCTATGGAGGGCCAGTCACCACTGCTCTACCTCACTTCCTCCCTGCCAAGTGGCCCCTCTCTCTCCAAGAAACAATGGGAAGATGAACTTGCCCTTTCCTTTCTTCCTGGGGGGGTAGGTAGAAGGAAGGGGAGAGCAGGAGCCAAGTAGCCAACTGTGCTGTTGTGTTGAGTACCCTGCTGTCACTCCAGTTCCTGACAGTCACAAGCACACTTGATTCATGAAGGAAAGAGGTCAGCTTGCTCATCAGCCAGCCCCACAGCAGCAGCAAAACCCAGGAGACTAGCCGATGAAGGACAGAATCTTAAGCATGAGCTCAGGCTATAAAACAAGGAAAGGACAGCCGAGAAAAGATGGCAAATCAAGAATGGTTCTCCCGTGACTGTGGGATACAGAGTCGACCCTCATCGAATGGTAATACAAACAGCTCATCTTGAATACCTCCCTCCAACTGGCAACTTCTCTTCTCTACTACAGATTCTCCTACCCCTGATCTGTGGGCTTTTGCATCTCCCTGGCCCACGACCATCTTAATTCCCCCCATAATTCACAGATGACAGACAATTCCAAAGGGTCAACTTGACTTCTCTCTAAAGGAAAATGTTCACATTTGAATGTCATCTTTGACCCAAACAGGCTTTATTGGTAGCAAGGTTTGGCAAACACTGGGCAAATGGCAAACTAATTGGAGACAGATATTTCTTTTTTCCTAAAATTCACATTGAATAGGTAATTCTGCAGAAGAATGTGTGCGTATGTGTACGTTCGCACCTGTACAGATCATAAACAATTATTACTTGTCCACCTTTTTCTGTATAGCTGGATGGGTTGTAGCTTTTGGGTTTTGGGCTCTTTATTTTTTTTATTTTTTGCAGTGTTGGTGATGGAACCCAGCACACTTAGCAAGCACTCTACCACTGACTTATATCCCCCACCCCACCCCCACCTCTGCCTAGTACACCTGTATTTTGAAGCCCAAAGGATTCTTGTTATATAGCTCAGGCAATGAGAGACCTTGTCTCAAAAAAAATAAAATGGAGCATGAATGAGGAAGATACCCAACACTGAACCTATGACCTCCACAATGTACACATACATGTACACACACCACTCACATACACATGAAAAAAAAAGGAACATTCTTGATATTTTTATGACACAAAAGAAACATGTTGGGCTGGAGAGATGGCTCAGCGGTTAAGGCACTTGCCTCCAGTGCCTAAGGCCCCAGGTTCAATTCCCCAGGACCCACATAAGCCAGACCCACAAGGTGGTGGCCCTGGTGCTCTCTATCTATCTATCTATCTATCTATCTATCTCTATCTCTCTGCTAAAAAAAAAAGAAACATGTTCATTCTAGGGAAAGAGAGAGAGAGAGGGAAGAAAGAAATGAAGGGCAGGAAAAGAAAGTTAAAATTTTCCCTTAATCTCATCTTCTGGAGAGAAGCATCATGAGTATCTGTTCTCTGCTCTCTTGGTTCTTCACTCTAGTCTTCTGTATACCCTGCCCTCCAGGTTCTGACAGGATTGGAACCAGTACTGTAACCACTGAGCTATATTCCCAGCCCTCTTCCAAATTTTCTTTAAATATTGAGACCAGGTCTCACTCACTTGGTCCAGGCTGCCTTGACTCACTCTATAGCAGGCGGGTCTTGAACTTGCAACCTTTCTTGGCTCCCCAAGTAGTCAGAATTATAGACCTGCTCCACTAGACCCAGCTATTTGTTCACTTTTTAAATGTAAGTGGGATGAAGCTATATATATATATATATATATATATATATATATATATATATATACACACAATTCCATAATCTTCTTTTATTAACTGCACTTTTTGTGGTGGCGGTGATAGTGTTCAGGATATAACTTTGCTATGTAGCCCAGGCTGTCCTCAAATGCAGTCTTCCTGCTTCAGTCTCCTATCTCAAACTCACCCCCAATTTATTGTCCGTTTAACAAAACTTGTAAATATTTCCCCATCCAATTAAAGTTTCTTTTAATACCTAATTTTAAATGTCTAAAATTTCTCAATACACAGACAAATCATAGTCTTTGAAGCAAACTAGTAATTTTGGATGTTTCCAAATGTGCTGTGTTTTGTTTGGAGACCGTGTCTCACGTAGTCTAGACTGACCTCAAACTTCCTTTGTAGCCAAAGATAACCTTGAACTTCTAATCCACCTCCACCTCCCAAATGCTTTGATTACAGGCATGTGACGCTGTGTCTTAATAGTTCTAATTTTAATATCAATAAGAGGATTATAAATATCTTCATGTGCAAATCTATACACACATCCTTGACTTACTTTCTCTGTCTCTCTCTTTCTTTATCATTTATTTATTTATTTACTTATTTATTTATTTAGAGATAGGATCTCACTGTGTAACCCTAACTAGCCTCCAATCCTCCTGACTTAGCCTTCCCAGTGCTGGTATTACAGATATGCACCACCATGTCCAGCCTTGATTACCTTTCTTTTTAAACTTTATTTATTTATTTATTTATTTATTTATTTATTTATTTATTTATTTATTTGAGAGAGAGTATAATACAAAGAGACAGAGTAAGAATGGGTGCACCAGCATCTCTAGCCCCTGCAAAGAAACTCTAAATGCATATGCCACTTTGTGCATCTGGCTTCTTGTAGGTACTGGGAAATCAAACAGAGGTCCTTAGACTTTGCAGACAAGCACCTTAATCACTAAGCAATCTCTCCAGCCCCTTGATTATCTTTCTTAAGAGAAATTCCTAGAGATAGAATCCTTAGGTAAAAGGTGGGTGAAAGGAGATACACGCATTAAGATTTTTCATGTTTAACAAATCATCTTCCAGAAAGTGTCCTGTTAACACTCCCAGCAGCCATAAACATCCCCAGACCTTGAAACCCCAAATATCTCACCAAATACTGGCTTCATTTTTTTCAACTTTACTATTTTGATATTTTAAAGCCATCTCGTGTTTTAACTACCCCGGAGTTTACTGCAAGTAAGAATGTACGTGTTTTCCTGTATTTGTTAGTAATTTGAACTGTCTATTAAATCTATTTCTCTAACTCTGTTGTTGGAGTGCTTGTCTTTTTCTTGCTATTGTAAAACCACTTTCCATATTTGTGATATTAAACCTATCACATATGGTGCAAATATTTTCCCTGATTTTCTAATGCTGGAGTCATCACTGGCTTATTGTCTATAAAGCGAGCTGTAGGTCTCTCTCAGTACCTGATGTGATGGTATTAATGAGGATTTTTTTTCTCGTTTTCTCCCTTTACCTCTCTCTTCTCCAGCCTGTCACCCAAAAGGACCCACAGTGTCCTAATAACTCTTGACACTGTTGGTCACCGAGGCACTGCCTCCAGATTACACAATTGGACTTCCTATACAGGCTGAAGGAATCTTCTACCATCCTTCCTATCTCACACCTGGTCCTTTCCTTGAAGCCAATTCACTCTTGCTCTTAGTAATAACCCTCATACAGCTCACTTGCAGGAAGGAAGAGGAGGCATTCCCGGGTGGGCAGCTCCTGCTGCAGAGGACCTATGGCCAAAGTGTGGGTGGCAGCTGAGAGACCTACCCACAAACAGACCTCTTTGGGAAATACAAAGAATCTCCCCACCCCCAAATTATTCATCACGTTGTACAGTGCCCTTTGTTTTTTTTTTTTTTGTTGTTGTTGTTGTTGATGATGGTTTTTTGGTTACTACTGATTTATTTTTTTGAGACAAAGTCTTGCCATGTAGCCCAGGCTAGTCTCATACTTGCCATGCAAACTCATAGCAATTCCCTTGCCTCAGCCTTCCCAGTTCTTGGATGACAGATGTGTGTCACAACCTTATAGTATTTATTTGAAAGGGGGAAAAAGTGTTCTTACGTACAAGACATCTTAAAAATATTTTCCCCTGGCAAGCAGAGCTGGACAGAAGAGGAATGGGACAGGAGCTCTTTTTCAATATAAGGCCTTCCAGTGAAATTTCATTTTTACCTAGTTATGTTCATGTTCAAAAAATAAATAAAAGAAAATGTCTTCTGCTGTTAGAGAAAGTTGGAAACTACTTGCCATTGCAGAAAGCATGGAGCAGAAGAATGGAGACCTGGGATTTCCACTGCTCAGCTTTGAACTTCGGGCAAGCTGCCCTGAGTATTTCCTTAGCTGTGAAATGAGAGAAGAAAGGGCCCTGCCTCTCCTCTGAGTTAGGCTTTGAAGGTCCATGAGAAATAGCTGTAGGGGCCGAGCTGCCCTCCCCACCCCCCAGTCTTCCGGCTACACCTGGAAAGGCTTGGGTCTGACATCTAGAGTCCTTAACCACAGACCCACTTTGCTCAGAGACTTCCTAGGCTACAGTGGAAGGGGATTCCCTACTGTGTGTGTGTGTGTATGTGTGTGTACATATGTGTACATATGTGTGTTTGTGTGGGGGCCAGAAGTTGACATTGGGCATCACAGGAAAGTGATTTTGATAGACTCAGGACACAGGACATTTAATTCAGCAAAAGGAAGCTTTGTGAGAGGGGGTGACAGGTAGTTGCCTTCATCCACTTCATCCACTACCCATACTTGCATTATTTATTCAGCTAATGCTCAGTGAGCATTATAGATGCTGAAAGTGTGACGACAAACAAAATAGCAACATTGGCTGTCGGGAGGTGACAACTCATGGTAGGATTCAGGCAGGTCATCCAAACTCTCTAGAGTCGCAAAAGTTGCTTGGGGAGGACGCCAAGCTGTCACAGAGGACACCTGTTCTTAAAGCCATGGCGATCTCAGCTGCTTCTGGCTGAGCTTCCAGGCAATCACCCTGTGTCTCCCTTGGGGTGGAACCACCCAGCACAGACCCAAGGGCCACAACTATCAGAGACCCAAGGGCTCAGGCAGAGAGCCCTGCTTATGTATCAGAGCCTTGCTTACCAGGCCCAACATCCAGCACCTGCAGAAACCCTGACCTGGAGCAAACACAGGGGTAACAGGTGGCCCAAGGGAGACAGTCTGTCCTTTGGCTGTGCTGGGTCCTGACGTGTTGTGACACAGCCTGGCTTATCCCTCTGCTCCTGAGGGAAGCCTGGACCTGCCAACTCTAAAGATAAGGCAGGAATGTGCCTGTCTGGCCAGGCTGGGTCTATGTGGGAGCCAGGAACTCACTGTGCTAGGGGTCTGTTTCTCTCTGAAGGTGGGGGTGATTATCCTGGGATATTGAGGGACAGGAAATGAGAGCCTGCAATAAAATTTTCACTTTTAACCATGAAATTCATTGATTGATTCACCCCTCATCAATCAAAAAACATTCCCTGAGCACCAAGGTCAGCCAGGCTCTGCTGGTTCACATATTATTTATTTTTATTGATATATTTATTGATGATTGGTGGGGTTTTTTTGGGGGGAGGAATAGGGTCACATGTAACCCAAGCTGGCCTCAAAAATCCCAACCTCCTGCTGACACCTCCCAAGAACTGGGATCACAGCCATGCATTACCTTCATGCCCAACTTTGTGTCCACATATTTCTAGAGTTACCGTTCTACAACTGTCCTGCAAGGTAAGTGTATTGTTTTCATCTCTTAGTTATGGTCACTGAGGCCAGACAGCTAAAAATTTAATCCTGGTTTTCAGTGTTTGCCTTGTGCCAGGGGCTGTTGAGGGCACTGACAGAGATCAATTCATTTAATCTACATCACAGTCTTTGTGGAGGTTGTCATCCCCACCTTAATGATGAAGAAACTCATCCAAGGCCCCACCACCAGCTGGGTAACAGAACTGAGCTACAGTTTTCCTGGGGTCTTATCCCAGGTTTGAGCCCCCTTCATCCTGGAAGCACTGCTGGTTAACCTCTGCCCTTCTGAGACACCAGTTTGGGCCACATCGGTGAGGACAAAGCCACCTGAAAGTAGCAGCGGAAGGAATGGTGGGTGAGACGAGGCTATTTTTGAGGCTGGGACCTGTTGCTGATTGAAGTTTTGGTAGACAGGGAAGATAAATCACGTTGCAGAGGGCATAGACCTTTCCTGTGCCCCAACAGTTAGGCTTGAAAGGCAACGTGTCAGACAGACAGTGCCAAAGCTTATAAGTACTCAGAGTAGTTAGAGGAACCAGGCAGGAGTGGCTGCCCTGAAGGTGCCTAGAAGCTGCTAATTGGAGGTGGTGATGACAGAGGAGAAGACACAGCCGCCTCTGAGCTGCCTGCCCAGCAGAAGCCCTGGCTAAGACCCGAGCCAAGGCTTGATAGGAGGAACTTGGGAGGGAAGTTTGGAGGCTTGTGAGAGGACTTAAGCCAGGTCCTTCACTACTACCTTGCCCTCCAGGCTTAAGGGTAAAGGGAGTCTAGGTGTGGAACTAAAGTCAAGTCCATGTGAGGGTGGAGATGAGAGAATGAGACACCTGCAAGGCTGGAGGAAGAAGCAGGCCCAGCCATATCATTTTATTCCTGTGGGAAATGCCTTCTACCCTGTGATGAATCAGCCCTGGTCATTGGGATAACAGTAAAAAAAAATTGTTTGGGGGCTGGAGAGATGGTTCAGCAGCTAAGGCACTTGCCTGCAAAGCCTAATGACCTGGGTTTGATTCCCCAGGAGCCACATAAAGCCAGATGCACAAAGTGGCACATACATCTGAAGTTTGTTTGCAGGGCCTAGAAGCCCTGGTATACCCATTTTCTGTCTCTCTCTGCTTGCAAATAAATAACAATTTTAAAAAAGAATCATTTTATAGTATGGCTTTGCAATAACTTTAACATTTCAAAGCTGATTTCAGCCATGTGTGAATGTGCCTGGCTCCATCTTGGAAACCACATTCTGCAGGTCACTGTCTCCCCTGACTGGTTCTCCTGAGCCAGTAGACACCAGTGACAGCAGCATAGTTCATCCTTCTCATGTTTGCTCAGGCTTTAAGATGATATAAAATGAGACACTTATAGTTCTCCAAATTAAAATTTGAGAATAAAGTTCAAAAACCAGAACCCAGGAGGTGTGGTAGCACACACCTACAACCTCAGCTCTTGAGAGACTGAAGCAGAAGGATTTTGAATTCAAGGTAGCCCAGGATACATAATAAATATCTTTCTCTCTCTCTCTCTCTCTCTCTCTCTCTCTCTCTCTCTCTCTCTCTCTCTCTCTCTCTCTCTCTCACACACACACACACACACACACACACACACACACACACACACACACACATCAAAGCCATGCACCATAATAAAGATTATGATTCGGCAAACTGTGATAAGACCTGGGCACACACATTTTAACACACTCCCCAGGTGATTTTGATATAACTCCAACTTTGAGAACTACCAGTGTAAAGGAGGAAGGAAATGTATTCAAGGTCTAGGCCACCACAGTTACTGAATTAACCACCAACATAACAAAAGGGAATTAAGATAGATTATGTCATTTCACTATCTGAGATGAGGAAGGGTGTTCACTTGTCTGTGTAGCCAAACATGTCACGACAGTCATTTCTTAAAGAAAGCCATTATGTGAGTCCTGTTACAAAGGGCACTACAAGCTGGGCCAGATGGCACAGGCCTATAATCTCAGCACTGGGGAGGGAGAGAATCATGAGTTTAAGGTCGACCTCGGCTATGTAGTGCGTCCAGAGCCAGCATCAGAGCCTGTCTCAAGTAAAATAACAAGTCAAGTATAATGGCACATGCCTATAATCTCAGCCCTTGGGAGGCTAAACAGATCAAAACAAAGACGCTTTGGCTAGAAGGGGAAACGCAAGGCAGCTGATTGACCACAATGCAGACCTGCACTTGCACAGGACAGCTGCTAAGTCTCTGCCACAAAACTTCATGTGAAGACCACACTGCTACAGGCAGGCTCCCTGGTATCCCAGTCTCTTGCTTTCTGTGGAGGCCTGCAGCAGAGGAGGGGAGAACCTCTCCCCCTGAACAAACACACTTGCACCAGGCAGACAGCTTGTCCTCAAAGCTCTCCCTTACTGTGGACTCCTGGGGAACAATCATCGGCAGAAAAGGAACATCTAGAAAAAACTCAGGGTTCTCTAAGGGGCAGGCTGTGACTGGGAGGAGAATCATGGGTGTTAAGAAACTGCAAATAACGAAGAGGTAGATTAGTAGTGGTGTATCCTTTAATAGTAATTAACTGTGTCAGGTTGCTCTGACTATCAGGATTCAGCTAGGCTAAGGGGAAGTAAGAAATTTTAAGGTTAGAGGGAAGAAGAATGGGAGAGAATGAGGTAGGGGGAGCTAGAGGGCAGCATGTGGGTATCCAGAAACTATCAAGTTGACATAGGGGTGCAGCAAGAAGGGGCAGAGGCTGGGGCGATGGCTCAGTGGTAAAAGGTACTTGCTTGCAAAGCCTGTCAGTCTGGATTTGATTCCCTAGTACTCATATAAAGCCAGATGAACAAAGTGACACATGCATCTGGAGGTCATTTGCAAAGGCAAGAGGCCCTTGTGTGCCTATACTCACTCTATCTCTCCCTCTCTCTCAAGTAAATATACAAAAAAAAATTGTAAAGGGTCAGAAATGGAAGATCTCTCAATCCTTCCCTTCTTCAAAAGTCATAAGTCTGGGCTAGAGAGATGGCTCAACAGTTAAGGTGCTTACCTGCAAAGCCTAATGACCCCAGTTCGATTCCCTAGTACCCACATAAAGCCAGATGCATATTGGTGCGTGGCTGGAGGTCTTGGTGTGCCCATTCTCTGTCTTTCTCTCTCCTCTCTACCTCTCTCTGCTTACAAATAAATAAAAATAGAGTGGGGGGGAGAAGCCATAAGTCAACACTCTTCGTTCATCTTTACTCCCTGCAAAACTAAAACAAAAACAACCACCTCACCCCTCCCCCTCAATACCGCCTCCTGAATTCCGCTGTCCTGTATCATCAGATGGAGACAGCAGGAGGTGGCCCATTCCACTATCTCTGGATCACTGCACAGTCACAGGGAAGTACAGCCTGCCCTTTAAAAAGACAGTCACTATTATTGATGGTGCAAACTCCTTCCTTCCCTCCTCCTCCCACCCCCAAGAGGACACAAACCGACACAGTGTTCATCTCCCCTCAAAAATTCAGAGCAAATGCATAGCCAGAAAGGCCACAGCCTCCTTCCAGCACATAGGGATGGAAGGAAGTGTGGGCATTGAGTAGCAGTCAGTGCTCCCAATAAATCCTTTCTGGAAATCTCTTTATGGCTCATACAGGTCAGCAGTGTACTAGCCACTGGGCTGCACTCTCATCTCCTCACCACTACACATGACCCCCAAGAACACTGCTCTTAAAGTGTGGTCCTTCGACTAACAGCACTGTATTTGTCTGGGAGCTGGTTAGAAAAACAAAAACTGAGACCCTGCTCCCCCCTCTGAATCTAAATCTGTGTGATGATTTCCACGGTTTGCATACACTTGAAAGCATGAGAAGTACTGTTTTAACAAACACAGCAATGGGGCAGGGAGATGGCGCATCGGTAAGCATGAAAACCTGAATTTGATCCCCAGCACACACATAAAAGCTGGGCATGGCCACACATGCCTGTAACTCGAGTGCTGATGGGAAGAGCAGAGACAGGGGAATTTCCACAAAAAAAAAAAAAAAAAAAAAAAGGCAGCTCAGAGAGATTCCATCTCAAGGAAATAAAGTAGAGGTTGATAGAGGAGGATTAGAGTTATATATTTAAAAAGCAGATCAATAGAGAAGGATGCCGACATTCTTCTCTGGCCTCCATGTGTGTGCACACAGGGTGTGTGCATTCGCACACATATATGTACATACACACACCAAAAGAGCCCCAATTTCACTCCAAATTCCCTTCAGGTCGGATCTTCTTGCTGAAAATCTATTTTCCTGCCTTGGTAAAGGCAGTATCGTGAGCAAACACAAACCCATCCATAGCTGTTGAGTGACTCCTTCTGTGAACAATGAGTAAGCCTTGAAAAGTGGCTTATGATTTGCAAAGTGTGGGCAGATCTGCATCCCTGTGCCCATGCGTGAGGAGGCCAGAGGAGAATGTCAGGCGTCCGCCTTTATTGCTCTTCTTTATTTCCTTGAGGCAGAGTCTTTCGCTGAATCTGGAGCTGCTGAGTTTTTTTGTTTTGTAGTTTGTTTGTTTGTTCTGTTGTGTTTTGGTCAGACTGACTGACCAGCAAGCCCCAGTGATTGTCCAGTCTTTGTTCCCCACAGGACCAGAGTTACAATTAAGTGTGGCCAGGCCTATCCTTTGATGTGGGTCCTGAGGAATCAAACTCGAGCCATCTTGGGCCCTTCCTCTCATGCCCTCATGCTTGCATTGCAAGCCTTCTTATCCACTAAGCCACCTCCCCAGCCCAATAGTAAATATATTAAAATTTAACTAGAGGATGAATGAACAGATGACCAACAAGAAAATTAATCAGAACACATCCTAAACTCTCAGCCTCTAGTTCCTCTCTTGGTTTTTTGTTTGTTTGTTTGTTATTTGAGAGAGAATGAGAGAGAAAGAAAGAGGCAGATAGAGAGAATCGGTGAACCAGGACTTCCAGCCACTGCAAACGATCCCAGACACATGTGTCACCTTGTACATCTGGTTTTACACCGGTGGATACTGGGGAATCAAATTCAGGTCCTTGTGTTTTGCAGGCAAATGACTTAACTGCTAAGCCATTTCTCCAGCTCCTCCCTTGTAAAATGAGGGTAACACCTGCCTGTATTGGGCTGCAGTGGGGCCAGAATGATGGTGAAGGGAATATTTTTTGTAAACAGCAAAGGTACTCACATGGGTTGGGATGTGTGGGCAAACAGCTACCTGGTAGGAGCTGAAGGCATCTCTGTCCCCACAATGCCATCTCGTCTCTAAAGTGACATCCCTGCTGGAAATGGTGGTGAACTTAGGAAGTAAAGGAAGGAGTATCAGGAGTTCAAGATTCTCTATGACTACACAGTATTAAGCCAGCCTGGGCTTTATGAGATCCTGTCTCAAAAAAATGTACACATATATATGCATTGCTTCCAATTCTGGTTCTTTTTCACAGAGACTACTCTAATTAATGAAATTAGAAGCAAAGGGAGGGTGTGTGTGTGGTGGAAGTGGAAATGATTTATGAGTGAACCCTTCATTACCCCAAAGCAGGAATTAGCAAGAGTGGGACCTGGGCTTGGAGACTGAGCAGGAGAGGGTAGGAAAGGTAGGGGATCATCTGGCCTCAGAAAAGACCTTAGAAGGTAGAAACAACCACTACTCTGAAGACCACTCAGGTCCAGAGTGTATCTTGGGCTCTGTCCCTCTCCAGTGACTGAGGAAAGCCAGCAACACTTGAAAGGGTGTGAGATTAATCCATATCCATAGGACAGTTTAGCCACAGCAATCCAACAAAGCCACTGCAAAGTCTTGGCAGAGAACTAGATCACCTTTGGAGACTGCTTATCTTAGCTTCTGTGAGGGAGGCAGCTGGGGCATCCAGACCACCAACATGTTTCAGCTTCTTTGCTGATTCCAGATGGAACTCAGACCATAAATTTATCCACTGAGGAAGCAAGAGCCAATCAACCATCCTCTCTGAGCCTTGGATTCCTTATTTTAAAGGAGATGATGGGGCTGGGACTAGATCCATGTTCTGTAAACTAGGAAGGCCCAACATGTGAAACACAATGATAATGGTAGGAGAGGTCCCCACCCCTGTGGTGGTCTAGGGAATCAACTTCTGTACCCTATGGGATTCTGTGATTGGTGCCAACAGCTGCTAAAAAAAAAAATGTCAAATCCAGGCATGGTGGTGCACACCTTTAATCCCAGCACTCGGGAGGCAGGGGTAGGAGGATTGCCGTAAGTTCAAGGCCACCCTAAGACGACATAGTGAATTCCAGGTCAGCCTGGACTAGAGCGAGACCCTACCTCGAAAAAAAAAAAAAGTCACAATGAGGGCTGGGGAGATGACTCGGTGGGTAAAGTGCTCACTATTTAAGATGGAGGATCTGATTTCAATCCCCAGACTCCACACAAAAAGCCAGAAGCTGTGGTAACCTTCTATAATCCCAATACACTGATGCTAACTGCAAGAGGGGATGCAGAGGGCTGGAGAGATGGCTTAGTGATTAAGGTGCTTACCTGCAAAGCCTAATCACCTGGGTTTGAGTCCCTAGTAAATAGTTACCTAGTACCAGGTAAAACCAGGTACACAAAGTGGTGCATGCATCTGGAGTTCATTTGCAGTCACAAGAGGCCCTGACACACCTATTCTTTTTCTCCCTCTCTCTCTGCTTATAAATAAATAAAGTATTGAGGAAAAATGATGGGAGGCAGAGAGAGGAGAATTTCCCAGAAATGTGTCAAGTGCAACAAAAACAACAGAGTAAGAATCCAGAGCGAGAAACCCTGCCTCAAATGAGGGACACAGATGAGGACCAACCCAAAGGTCCTTTGACCGCTCCACACATGCCATGGTGTGCACACCGCCACACTCACACAAAAACATGCACATACAGATTAATAATAATAATAATAGCAACAATAATAAAATCTTTATAAAGAAGAATATCAGTAAATCAGACACAAAGTTATTTTTATTGACAAATCAAGGCAAACAGGCAATTGGCTGAGTTTGGAGTTTGGGTATAAACAAGGTTAAGGATTACAGTTAGCCATGGAGAAGACAACCTTTGGGTAAGTTAGTTTGCTGTACTGTGCCTTGGTTTTCCTAATCTTTTAAATAAGATTATTAAATCTTCTTAAGAGAAGGATCTCAAATAATATAAATAATTCCCCACCTCTTGAGTGACTCTCTTCTAACAGAATACAGAAAGGGAAAAGCAGTAACTTTACAGTGAGGACTCTGGGCAGAGACCACCTTAACCTAACAGCCAAGGTCAAACCTTAGTAGAGATAGGTCATTCTAGTATCATTCTTCCTCCAAGACCTATAACCTCAGACTAATCACAAAACAAAAACAAAAAATACAGTGAGGACACTCTACAAAATACCTAACCAGTTATCGTCCAACCCCAAAGATCATGAGAAAGAAACAGAGAAATAGTTGCTGAGCAAAGGAGACCAAGAAGAGGTGACAATTAACTGCAATGTTGTATCCTAGATGAAATCTTGGGATGGATATAGGATATTAACAGAAAAACTGAAATCTACATGAACCGTGGAATTTAACTGATAGTACTAACAAATAATTAGTAAAAGCACTAATTGTTTCTCAATTATTTTGAAATAGGGTCTCATTAGCACAGGCTGGCTTCAAACTCATGTCAAACCTCCTGCCTCAATATAAGAAATAACACCCATGAACCATCATATCCAGCTGTTTTATTAACACATCATGGTTATGTGAAATATTAGTATTAGGGAAACTTGGGTGACAGGTATATAAGGTGAGTTCCAGGCCAGTCTGGGTTACACGGCAAGACCCTGTCTCAAAAACAAATCATCCTTAGAAATAGTTTGCAGTTTGATTTAGCATAATTTCATTTATTTATACATTCATTTATGTGGGTTTTTTAAAGTAGGGTCTCACTCTAGTCCTAGCTAACCTGGAACTTACTCTGTAGCCCCAGACTGGCCTCAAATTCAAAATGATCCTCCTACCTCAACCTCCCAAGTGCTAGGATTAAAGGCATGGGCTACCATGCCTGGCTTTAATTTCATTTTTGAGACAGAGCCTTGCTATGTAGCCCAGGCTAGCCTCAAACTTGCAGTGCTCCATCCCAAGTGCAAGAATTCCAAGCATGTGTGACCATGCCTGGATAGAAATAGCTAGGAAAAATAAACTTTCCACAATCATCAACTCATAGCCATTGGATTTCATCTACACTCCTAGGTTCTTCTTCTTATTGGATTAGTTTGAAACAAGTTCCAATTTTTTTTTTTTTTTTTGGTTTTTTGAGGTAAGGTCTCGCTCTAGTCCAGGCTGACCTGGAATTCACTATGTAGTCTCAGGGTGGCCTTGAACTCACAGCAATCCTCCTACCTCTGCCTCCCAAGTGCTGGGATTAAAGGCGTGCGCCACCACGCCCGGCCTAAATTCCAGATATTTATCTTTGAGACATGGTCTTGCCACATATACCAGGATGGCCTCAAACTATGTAGCCAAAGATCTTACTGCTTTCCACTTCCTAAGTGCTGGGATTACAAGCATGTACCACCACATCTGGTTTATATCAAACTCAGGGCTTCATGCATGCTAGGCCAGCATTCTACCAACTTAGCTACACTCCCAGTCCCCCCAGGTATCATATTATTTTATCCATAACTTTTAAAATATATAACTTGAAAAAAATAAGGATTCTAAAAAAAAACTATTACCACAGTGCCTATCATGCTCTCAAAGGTGATCAATAATTCTTTTTTAAAATAATTCTTTCACATCATCAATTTGTATTCACATTTCTCCAATTGCATCATAAAGGACTTTTTCACAGTTTGCATCACCAAATCAGGATCTGATTGAGGTCATACACTTCTTGTTAGTCTATAGGTTCTTCTTCCTTTCTTCCACCTTCCTCTCTTCATTGCTCCCTCCCTCCCTCTCTTCTTCTTACACTTCATTTCTTAAAGTGTCAGTAGAATTTTCCAGTCTGGACTTTGTCCCCATAGTATTTGAATGTTCCTCTGCCCCCTGTAGTTCAGATTCAGATTTGAGTTTCTGGAAAAACTTCATAGGTGGCTCCATGTGGCTCCATCAGGAGATGCTTAATGTCACTGTCACCCAATACTATGAGCTTTCCAGTATCCATGATTAGATATATTCATTCAATGGGGAGGGGCTTCATTTTAAAGCAGCACCCTAATCATCCATGAGTTGCCTCATGATGATATTTTCTGTTCACGTGAACTGGACAGTTCTGTTGAGACAAGCGTGTTCTAAGAGTTTGGGCTCCTGGTGGGATGCTGACTTTCAACTGCCGCTCCCTGTTTGCACAAGGTCTCTGCTAGGCCTCACAAACTCACTGGGCTGGCTGCATGGGGTCTCCCTCTTCAGCCTTCATCCAACAATCACATGCTGGGCCTGGTGGTTTGGTGCTGGTGAGTTTTCTCCCAGGCACACCATACATGTGCAAAACTACCTCCAGAGTCAGCCAAGGACACAACCCAAGGATCCCCAAACTCTGAGAGCCACACCCTCCCTTTCAGCAGCGAAGGCTGTTCTTTGGCTTCAGTACCAAAGCAGTGTCTACTTTTCTTTCTTTCCCGTGAAACACTGGCTCCTCCCACTCCCAGAGCTCCTTTTAGATGAGAGTTTGCAGGAGCTTTAAAACACAGTCTTACATAATCTTCCCTGCACCTGAGTGAGGAAGGTGCATTCTAGAGAAAGCCTACTTCTCAGACAGGGAAACTGAGCCCCAAGGTTAGGCCATTGGCGTCAGGTTGGCACTTAAAAGTGTGAGACTGTATCTTTGATGAGACAGAGATGTGCTTTTGAGTAAGCCCAATACTCATCCCAGAGAGTGTTGGTCATATGGTCTCAGGAAAAGCAGAAATCTCTCCTCAGGAGGAGTACCCAGTTAGTCCACAGCAAGCCATTCTATTTTCAGGCTCTGTGTGTAAGTCTCTGTGTGTTAATCAGGGGTTTAATAAGCACAGTCATCAAAGACATTAGATACCAGAGCAAGAACATATCTTTCCTTGTGCTAAATCCCAGGTTCAGTTCAGGCATACCATGTGAGGCATAAGAAAGACATGTAGATGCTGGAGAAGGTGTGGAAAAAGATGTCCAAAACAACCCAGAAGGTAGGAAGTCAGCATGTGACCTACCAAGATTGGAACGAACTTGAGGCAACCTCATGATGAGTCCTTCCTGCTTGAGCACAGCCAGGTGGCCAAGGTGGAGGTGGGAGGGAAAAACCAAGAAACTCTCCTGCCCACAAAGGAGGAGAACTGAATATCAGGACTTGATCCAAAAGTGGAATCAGTTCCCACACAAAACTCTAAAACATGGGCAAAGCCAGCCTCCTGGCATGACAACACTCCTGAGGCATCAGGACCAACCCAGACAGAGTGGTCCCCGGCCCATTACTCTGGTCCACATAGCTTACCCAGCCCAACCTGACTCAGAACTCTATAGTAGTACCTGCCTCTGAGATGTGTACTTACTCAGGTCTGCCATATGAAATTTTCATCAGTTTATTAAAAATAAAGCCCAAAGCCAGAGAGTCAGCACTGACCGCTGAGAGCATAGGCCTCTAAATACCAGTCAGGGAGCAGAAGCCAAAATAACTTTCTTATCCCTGTACCATATCCTAGTCTATACCATCTACGTCAGCTCTTAGGAACTCTTGTGGCTTGGATATGAAGCATCCCCTCACCAACATCCCCTAAAAAAGACTCATATGTTGAAGGCCTGATCCCCAGGTGGTGGACCTAATCATGAGAGCTCTGACCTAATCAGTGAACTCATCCATGAATGGAGTCCTAATTTGATGACATTATTTGAAGGTAGTAGAAAATTTTGGAGCACCTGGCTGGTGGCACACGCCTTTAATCACAACACTCAGGAGGCAGAGGTAGCAGGATCGCCGTGTGTTCAAGGCTACCCTGAGAACAACTTAGTGAATTCCAGGTCAGACTGGTCTAGAGAGAGACTCTACCTCAAAAACAAACAAACAAAAAAGCTTTTGGAAATAGGGTCTTGTTGGAATAGTAGGTCACTACTTAAGGATCCTGGGGCCGACATCTTGTTCCTGGCTTCCATAAAGTGAGCAGTGTTCTCTGCCACACATTCCCACCTCCATGATGTTCTGCCTCATCTCAGCTGCTCTTAGACTGAAACTTCTTAAACGGCGAACCAAAATCCTTCCTCCATAATTGTCTCAGTGAACAGCTAACACCCCAGGCCCAGCTAAAGATGGGCATCCTCAGCACCTACATTAAGGCCCTCAAGAGAAGCAACAAGCTCCCACAAATCTATTCATGTTTACAAAGTCCAGCAGAGCCAACCAAGAAAAATTGCCTGATGTCCCCCAGGACATAGCATGTGGAACCACAGAAATAAAGGGAACTTTTCATCCTCACTCTCAATTTATAGGAGTGGAAACTGAGGCCCAGTGAAGAATGAGAACATGCCCAGGTCACCCACCCTTCCACCCAAGCAGTGGCAAATCAGGACCAGACAAGCCTCCTGTCAGGCACTCTGGGTGTCTTTCCTTTCTGCCTGGCCTCAGGTTTCAGACAACTCAGACTTGGCGCCTACATGGGGAAGGGCTGGCGGCTGGAAGAGGCCAAGAACACATTACATCAGTGTAGCAGGTAGCCAAGAAGGAGGCTCTCCTTTCCCCTGCCCCCACCCACAGGTAGTCTTGGTTCCAGGAAATCAATGAGTAGAAAAAGGCCTATACCTTGTGCAGAAAAACCTCTACCAGCTAGAGGAGAAGGGCAGCATAAGCCAGGGAGCCCATCCTCACTTCACATGATCATCACCACCCAACACCCCCCCCCAGTGACTGGAAGGCAGGCTTTCCTCAGCTTGTATCTCAATACCTCACCCAGTCAGTGTCACCCTCACTATACAAACCAGAAAATTGAGGGTCAAAGAATTTTTGTCACAGGTTGAGAATTAAAATCAGATTATCTTTTTTTAAGTACTTTATTCATTTTCAAGGAGAGAGAGAGAGAGAGAGAGAGAGAGAGAGAGAGAGAGAGAGAGAGCCAGGGCTACCACCTTGTATGTTTGGCTTATGTGGGTCCTGGGGAATTGAACCCAGGGCCTTGGGCACTGGAGGCAAGTGCCTAAACTGCTGAGCCATCTCTCCAGCCCAAAATTAGATGATCTTGAGACCAAATGCAGTATTCTTTGAGAATTTAGCCTATGGGGCAGTTTCATTAGAACATATTTCATAGGGGCTGGGGAGGAAGAAGGCTTAGCAATTAAAAGCACTTGCTTACAGAGCCTACTGACCCTGGTTCAACTCGCAGCCACCCATATAAAGACTAAGAGGCATTTGTTTGCAACTGCAAAGGAACTCCCAACACACACACATAAATAATTAGAAAAAGTTTAAATGAAAAATAAGTTCATAGACATGGAAAAGCCGGAAATAAGCCAGGTGACCTCTAGTAAGGACCAGCTGTGGAAATTAGGTGGTCTGGATGCAATAGGCAATCACATAGGCATTAAAATGATAATATAGGGTTAGAGAGATGGCTCAGGGGTTGAAACACCTGCTTGTAAAGTCTGATGGCCTGGGTTCGAATCCCCAGTACCCACATAAAGCCGGATGCACAAAGTGGCACATACGTCTGGAGTTTGTTGGCAGTGGCAGGAGGTCCTGGTGTACCCATTCTCTTTTCCTCTCCCTCAAATAAATATATTTAAATGATAAATATGCACATTAAGAGGAGCATGATTGAGATTTTCAAGATGGCTCAGGGGGTAAGAGCACTTGCCTCACAAGCATGAGGACCTGAGATGGCCTGAGTTCCATCCCTAGCACCCACATTTTAAAAAGAGGTGGATGTTTATAGAATAAAAATAAGTAAACAGTTGTAAATGATATATATATTTTTATTCAAAAATATACTTGCATAGCCAAAAAATACCATAGGATGTAGACCCAAGAGTATGTGAGGATGATGAATAGCTGAGTGAAACTTTTCCTTTTAACATTTCCTGTGTTGCTTTAACAATAAGGAAATGAGGAGAATGGAATGATTGTATGACTCCCCCTGAACTAGCATAGCAATATGCTGTAATTATCCAATCAAGGGTGAACTCAAGGGCAGGTCACTGGGCTACAGGTTTACCAAGGGCTTCACTGTGGACAAAGAAGGAAAGGCGGGTCAACCCTTTTATTCTGCAACCTCCTCTTTGTCAAGAAGAGGCACAGAAAGTTGACCAACATTTATTCACTCACCGCTGATATTTCTTTCAAAATGTTCTTTAAAAAATATTTCTATTTATTTGCAAGCAGACATAGATAGAAGAGAGACAGAGAGGAGAGAGAGAATAGAAATGCCAGGGTCTCCAGCCACTGCAAACAAACTTCAGGTGCATGTTCCACTGTGCACCTGGCTTTAAGCATCTCTTTGTAAACTGGGCTTGGTGGCCATGCCTATAATCCCAGCATTGGAGAGGCTGAGGTAGGAGTGACAAAGCAAGTTCGAGAGACCAGCCTGGGCTACAGTAAGACTTTGCCTCAAGAGAACAGAAACAATGTGGGTTTTTTTTTTTGTTTGTTTGGTTTGGTTTTTCGAGGTAGGGTCTCGCTCTAGTCCAGGCTGACCTGGAATTCACTATGTAGTCTCAGGGTGGCCTTGAATTCACGGCAATCCTCCTACCTCTGCCTCCCAAGTACTGGGATTAAAGGCGTGCTCCACCATGCACGGCTTACAATGCGTTTTGACATAAGGCCCTCTTTCTATTTTTGCCTCTTGGGCAATAATGCCTTCAGCACATTTTATTAAAGATCTCTCTCTATGTATAAAACATTCTTCTTCCTCACTTGACTGTGAGCACCTTGGACAGAGCCTGTAATTACCCACCCTTGAGTGCCTTGAATCCTTGAACTGGAGAAGGCTTACTGTACAATAGGTCTGCAGTGCATGTTTTCTGAGTTTTTATTTGTTTGTTCATTGGCTTTGTTCTCTTTAAATATTTTTATTTGCAAGCAGACAGAGAATGATGCACCAGGGCCTCTTGCCACTACAAACGAACTCCAGATGCATGTACCACTTTGTGCATCTGGCTTTACAAGTTACTGGGAATCAAACCCAGGCTGGTAGGCTTTGCAAGCAAGTGCCTTTAATTGCTGAGCCATCTCCCCAGTACTGTTTTGTTTTCTGAGACAGGGTCTCTAGCTCAGGCTGACCTCAAACTCACTATATAGCCAAGGATGACCTTGAACTTCTAATTCTTCTGCCTCCACCTCTCAAGTGCTAGGATTATAGGCATGTGCCACCATGCCTGTTTATACAGTGCTGGGAATGGAACTTGGGGCTTTGTGTTTTCTATGCAAGCATGATACAAACTGAGCTACATGCCCAGCCCTGTTGTGCATGCTTTCTGAATGGAGCTACATTCGATTCTCTATCACCTGCCGCCTTCTTGAGCTAATGTTCACAGACTAACGCACTTGGCACAGCCTCCTGATCAACATTCCTGTCCTCCCTCCACCCACATGACCAGCCACCCCCACATCCCCAGGCCACCATCCTTAAGTGCTGATGTCATCATGTCCTCTGTTCTACACTATGTTCCCCTTCCCATCCAGCCCTGGCTTCCTGGCTGGACCCCATAAACCTTTCATCACCTGGCCCCAATCCACTTGCCCAATTGTACTCTGGCTTCCCACTAGGCATGGCCTAGCACACTCATTTCCACCTCAGGGCTTCTGCTAGCTCTGTTTGCCTAGCCTGGGAATCTTTCTGCCTACCCAAGCCCTCCTCCTGTTCAAGTTCAAGTTCCAACTCCTCCTGGAAGTCTTTCTGACCATGCCAGATATCTTCAGCTCTGAAAATGCATCAGCTCCTGGATGTGATTATGCCTAATTATCTCTTCATGCCCTTTTCTTTTCTAGATTAATCTACTTAAGGGAAGGGCGATGTCTCACACTTCATCTGTGACTCATCCCATACATTTTAGGAGAGGTACCTTAGCTCAAGGCTTAGGGATGGTTAGGAATGAAAAATATGAAACACGGTCACAATTTAAAATGACAAAAGTGGGGGCTGGAGAGATGGTTCAGAGTGGCAAGCAAGAGAGACCCTGTCTCAAAGAAAGTGGAAGGCAAAGAGTGACACACCAAGGCTGTCCTCTGACTGCCACATGTGCACTGTAACATGCATGTGCACAAACATACACACATATATCACACACACATACATCACACAAACACACACACATGTTCTCCCAGCACCAGAGAGTATAAACCAGTGGTTCTCAAGGTGTGGTCCCCAGACCAGGAGCCTTAGCATTGCCTGGGAGCCTGTTAGAAATACAAGTTATCAGACCCCCTTCCCTAGACCTACTAAATGAGAAACTCAGTTGGTTCCAATGCCCATTGAGGTTTGAGAACCCACCCAACAGGAATATCCAGGTATACTGGAAGAAGCAGTTTCTGCACCTCTAAGGACAGCCTATGGGTATAATTTTAGCTCATGTCTTTCTGTTTATTACCATTCTTAATACTTACTAATGAAATAGTAATAACAACAACTAGAGGCAGGAGCAAGAAGCCAGGTAGAAGATAAAATCTGAGACATGGGCACATTCTGGACCCTTTCAATATAGTAAGAATCTCCATTTGTCTGTCAGTCTTGAACCAATGGCTGTTATCACTCCCTAGCCCCCCAAAAGACCACTCTGGGCAAAGACTTCACCTGCCTGCTTCCTCAAACCTGTTGATTTTCAGAGCTTGCAATTTAATTGCTCTGAATCCCTATTGTGAAGGTTAGTCTCTAATTCGTCTACCTGCCCTCTACTTGAGAAAAATGTGGCATGGTCAGTCTTCTGGCATCTCCAGTTTCATTCTGTCCATGAACATCTATCTGGTCCAGCTCTACAGACTGCTGACTAGGGTGTGTGTGTGTGTGTGTGTGTGTGTATGTGTGTGTGTGTGTCACACACACAGAGCAGCAGCCCAGCTTCCCATAATCTTGTAGGTAAAATGTCCTGACCTGCATTCTTGGGGGATGCAAGATACACCATCCCCATGCAGAGGGGACCATCTCACTCTATGGTCTTGTTCTTAAGGAACACAGGCTTGGAACTCTTTAGCAGAGTATCCTGCTCACAGCAGGCTCCCAATCTATCTCCCCTGGATCAGCCAGTGGGCAGAGTAAGGGTACAGAGGAAACCATGTATGAAAGGACTCTCAGTATCAATGGGCAGATGACAGTGGAGAAAACACAAGTAGAAGACTGGCTCTAACTATGGCTTTGTACACTCAGATGCTTAACTGCACTTAGCAGATTGTCTCCCCTGACCCCTGTGAGCCTTCCCCTCCCTAAAAGTTAGAAAGTGAAGATGATCTCAAAAATTCCTTCTTAGCCAGGCATGGCAGCACATACCTCTAATCCTAGCACTTGGGAGGATTACTATGAGTGTGAGGCCAGCCTGGGTGACAAGTGAGACCTTGTCTCAAAAAGCAAAACAAAACAATAAAGTGTGTGTGTGTGTGTGTGTGTGTGTGTGTGTGTGTGTGTGTGTGTGTAGCCTGTGTTTTAGTGTGTGTGAATTCAGGCCCATGCATGGCATGCTTCATATGTAGAGGTCAGAGGACAGCTTTCAGGTGTCATCTTTTACCTCTCACCTCAGTTCAAGGCAGGGTCACTCATTGTTCCCCACTCCATTTTGCCAGGCTAACTGGTCCATTCTCTTCTGGAAAATTCTGTCTCAGCATCCCATCTCAATGGAGGCATGTTGGGATTACAGAAGCCCACCATAGTCTCCAGCTTTTACCTGGGGTCTGGAGATCTAAAGTCTGGGACATTTCAGTGGCAAGCACTTTATTCACTTAGCCATCTCCACAGCCCCACAAAACAATAAAAACAATAAAAAGATAAATTTTAATTAGTTACTTTATTTATTACCAAGAAGAGAGAGAGAAAGAGAACGGGCATGCCAGGGCCTCTTGCTGTTGCAAACAAACTTCAGTTGCATGAGCTACCTTGCACATCTGGGTTATGTGGGTACTGGGGAATCAAACCCAGGTCCTTGGGCTTTGTAGGCAATTGCCTTAACTATTGATCCATCTCTCCAGCCACCAAAAAATTAATTTTTTTGAAGCCGGGTGTGGTGGCGCACGCCTTTAATCCCAGCAATCTGGGAGGCAGAGGTAGGAGGATCACCATGAGTTTGAGGCCACCCTGAGACTACATAGTGAATTCCAGGTCAGACTGGGATAGAGAGAGACCCTACCAAAAAAAAATCAAATTTTAGAACAACATTTTATTTATATATTTTTAATATTTTTATTTAGTTATTTTCAAGGAGAGAGAGAGAAAAAAAATGGGTGCACCAGAGCTTCCAATCACTATAAACTACAGGTATCACTTTGTACATCTGGCTTTACATGGGTATTGGGGAATCAAACCCAGGTTGTAAGGCTTTGCAGGCAAGTGCCTTAAGGGCTGAGCCATCTCTCCAGCCATTTATTTATCTATTTTTTAATATTTTATTTATTTTCAAGGAGAGAGATAGAAAGAGAAAGATCAGAACATTTTGATGCCATCTATACTTATAGTCTAATCCATCTCCATTTTTTTTCTTTGAGATAGGGTCTGACTCTAGCCCAGGCTGACCTGGAACTCACTCTGTAGTTCTAGGGTGTCCTTGAACTCACAGCAATCCTCCTACCTCTGCCTCCAAAGTGCTGGGATTAAAGGCATAAGCCACCAAACCCAGCAACATTTTTTAAACTACAGAATATGCACCTGTTTGGTTGTATATATGGGTAGGCAATTTCTGGGAGGTTATAGAAGAAACTCAGCAATGATCATTTCTGAGGAATAGGACTGGAGAGGTTTAGGAGCATAATGGGATAGGACTTTAAAATTCACTATTGTTTGTTTTATTAACTAGTTTTCAGCTATAAATGTTAAATCTAGCTCACTTCTCTGTTACTCCAGCACAGGGTGAGGGTGGAAGGTGAAAGATTATCAAGTTCAAGACCAGTCTGGTCTACAAAGAAGACCCTGACTCAAACAAACAAACAAACTAATTAATTAATTAATTAATTAAGTTAAGCTTGATTATGCTAAAAATTCTAAATAAAACATTGTATGGCCAAATAAATATAATTATAAATGAAATGACAGAAAAAATGTTTACACTATAACTAGGGAAAACAGGATATATATATATGTATGTATCTCTAACTTCAATATGGTCATAATGTTTGACAAAAAAAGGCATAGAATAGAAGCAGAACTAAGAACTATCCCTAGCAGTCTGGTCCCGGAAAAAGGCGGCTGAGACCCTGCCACACCTGACCCCTAGATAATCCACAAGGTGGCAACCAAGTCCTTAAGGAGCTGACTCATTCCACAGCCCGAGTGACACAGCAGTCACAGTTAACATTTCACATGTCCTGTAAAGCGAGATGGCTCTGACTCCCTCTTGGGTGGGATTCTAGAGGACAGGGGCCTACCATTACCTCTACACAAGAGTGGAAGAGCCTTGTTCTCTGCTACAGTCAGAAGGCATTAAGTGAGTCTCTGTTATCTGAAGAGGCAAGGAACTAACCACTTAAATACTCCAGGCGCCTTTAAGATTTAGTAATTGGGCACAAAGTGAAACCAGGCGAGAGGTTTCCAAGCAGCTGAGCTGTCTCTGGTTACCATCCATGCAGTCCTATGGAAGGAAATACCTCAAAAAAAGCCAGAGGGCTAAGCCTGGGTAATTTAATGAGACCCTATCTCAAAATACAAAAGTAAGAAGTGGGCTAGGGATATGGCTCATTGGTAAAGAGCTGATCTAGCATTTGCAAGGCCCTAGGTTTGATCCCTAGTATTGCAATAAGTTAGAAAAAAGTGGGGGAGGGAAAAGTGATACCTGGGAGCAAGGACAAACACTTAGAAGTGGTAGAGTGTGTGCTTAGCATGGGCAAGGCCCTTGGCTGAGTTTACTCCTCAGCACAAACACATATATCACTGCAAGATATGCACAATAAAATTTGTTGAAAAAAAAAAGAAGAAGAAAAGAAACTAAGGGCTGGAAAGGCTCTGAGATATCATCTAGCCCAACCCTCACATCACCAAGGAAGGCACTGGCCAATAAATCGTTGGCCTCACATCGCCAAGGTCCAGATAAGAATATATTTCTTCTAAAATGGCCATAGACCCAAGAAAGAGGGTGTTATTAAGTGACCACAGTTATAGGTTTCCTGGGGTGATGGGGAAAGTTGAATTTGAAAAAATATTGATTCTGGAAAAAATATAGTTGCCTGCACATTGCGTGAAAGCCACAGGAAACAAGGGCCCAGTTCCCTGTAAGTGGTCCAGCCACACATGAATAAATCATGGTGCCCTTATGAGCAGATAGGAATCTCCTGCTTCAGGACTAATTAGTTCACTTAGCAAATGGGAGAGTCCCTGACCATCTTTGGGTGTGGCTGACAGCTTTGCCAGAAAGAAACACCTTCCAGCTAGGGCTCTGGGCCAGGAGGTTTGGCTGCTTCAATCCCAGTGAAGATTGTACTTTCTCTCCCCCTCCTTACAAATAAATAAATAAGTAAATAGTATAATAGTCCAACTCTGGTTTTCCAGAGAAAGAAATACAAAGTAAGGAAACTGATGACTTGTTCAAAGTCCCCCTACAATTTAGGAATAATGATGGAAGAGATAACATACTTTACTATGCTAGATGAGTACCCAGGAAGCATCAGCAAGTATTACCCAAAGTCCATCCATGTCCAAGGTGCCACAGGGAAATTCACATCTCACTGGAGAAACAAGACTGTCCCATAGGTAAGCTAATACAATTAAATGATTAAATAAAAATAATACATGTCAGAGTTGAGGAAGGAGGGTAATACAGACAACCAAGGGATGTGTTTTAAGGCAGTATCCCAAGAGGAGGGGGGCACATGGGAGGATGGAGAGGTCTAGACAGAAGGGAAGAGCAGGCTTTTGCAGGGTGGTTCACAGGGTAAGGAAACACTGTGGTCAGAGATCTGTGCCAGCTGCAGCCTGGCAAGACAACAAACAGCCTGACTGACCCCTGAGGCCCTGCCAGGCCAAGGACACCCTCTCACCTGTGTCACACAGGACAAGGGCAGCATGTTCCAGGTAGGTATTACGACTCTGAAGTTCAAAAGCAGCTAATCCCAGGGCTCTGTGAACTTCTTTCAACAAGGCCCACCCATTGCTGGTCAACAGGAATCAGTGACCAGGATGCTGCTGGGGTCAGAGTAGATGCCTCTGTGGACATGGAGCCCAGACTACAGTGAGTGTATTGACTCCGAAGGTCTTGGGCAATTCTATGAGGAAACGAGAGTGGACAGATGCAGTGGACTAAACAGTGGCTCCCAAAAGATATGTCTAATATCCTACCCCCAAGAATATGTGTGTAACATTATTTGGAAACGGGTCTTCCTAGATGTAATTAACTTAAGGATCTTGAGATGAAAGCATCCAGGATTACCTAAGTGGCCCTAAATCCAATGACAATAAGGCAGAAGGAGATGAGACAGGAGAGCAAGACTCATACAAACACAGAAGAGGACATTGATGTGAAGAACTCCAGAGTACCAGCGGGCACCAGAAGTCAGGAAAGTCACAGAGGAGTTCTCCCTCAGGGCCTGCACAAGCCGTCAACACTCCTTCACCAAGTTTCTCAGGGCTCATAATCACAGAGAGATAATGTGGCTCAGCAGAAGGTGTTCTGGCTTTGTGGTCAAAAAGACGTGGACTTCAATCCCAGGGTAACTCGGGATATGAGTAACTTCATTCTCTGTCAAGTGATGTTGACAATTGCTGCTTCACAGGGTTATTGTGACAAGTAAGCATAGCGCATTTACATGAAATATATATTATATATTGACAGCAATGATGATAAATGGTGGCAATTATCATCGCCATTATTTATACCATAACCAGGGCTTCCTGGAGCAATGCTCGAGCTAAGCCTTCTTTGTTCTCAATGCTGTGATGAATGCACAGAGATGCACAACCAGGGCTGTCCTGGAGGCGCTCACTCAGCAGAGAGTCACAGTACCTCAGACCCTGGATGCCTCCAACAGGTGCTCAATACATATTTGTTTTGTGAAAAATGAATAAATGATGCCGAGTGAGTCGCTCCATTTCTTTTTTTAATTTTGTATGTATAGTGTTTACATGTATGCATGTTCATGTGTGTGAAAACGCATGTGTACATTTATGTACATATATGTGGAGGCCAGGAAACAACTTCAAATGCCCTCCTCAGGTATGCTGTCCACCTCTTTTTGAATCAGGGTCTACCACTGCCTGTAGCTCACCATTTAGGATAGACCCACTGGCCAGTGAGCCCAGAGATCTGCCTTCACTTCCCAGCACTATGATTCCAGGTGAGAACCAGGATGTGAGGAATCAAACTCAAGTTCTCACTCTTGTTAGGCAAGCACTTTACCTACTGAGCTATTGTCCCTACCCCACTCCTTTTGTTTTGTTTTCTTGAGGTAGGGAATCATTCCAGCCTAGGCTGACCTGGAACTCATTTTATAGTTTCAGGCTGGTCTTGAACTCACAGCAATCCTGCCCTGCCTCCCAAGTGCTGGAATTAAAGGCACGTACCACCACTCCTGGCTGTCCATTTCTTTAAAAAAAAAAATTATTAAGCCGGGCATGGTGGCACATGCCTTTGATCCCAGTGCTCGGGAGGCAGAGGTAGGAGGATCGCTGTGAATTCAAGGCCACCCTGAGACTACATAGTGAATTCCAGGTCAGCCTGGACCAGAGCAAGACCCTACCTCGAAAAACCAAAAAATAAAAAAATTGACAATTTTCATTCGTGCACATAGCATGGCTTTTTTCCCCCACCTTCACCATCCATGATAGAATGTTATTGGTCCAGTATGGTCTTGTGAAGGTAGCAACAGTCATGAATGCAATATCCACTTCACATCTGGAAGACACTCCTCCCATCCTCTGGCTCTTATATTATTTCCACCCTCTCTTCCACAGTGTTCTCTGACCTTGGAGGGTGTGTTTGGTAGAGATGTCTTAGCACTGAGCACTCAATAGGTACATATTCTTGGGACTGATGAGTTTTGCTCACTCTACTTTTTTGGGGAAGGGGTTGTTGAGGTAGGGTCTCTAGGCTGACATGGAACTCACTCTGTAGTCTCAGGGTGACCCCAAACTCTTGGTGAGCCTCCTACCTCTGCCTCCTGCAATGCTGGGATTAAAGACGTGCCCCACTACACCTGGCCCTCACTCTACTTCTTAAAACAACATTTTCCTCCTCTACAAAATGGGGCTAATACGCATCTACCTACCCACTGTCTCACAAGGGCAGGCATAAGAACCAAACAGCAGCAGCCACGGAAACCCTTGGAGGGTAAAGCACCACACCAAGTCCCAAAACTGCTTCCCTGCCATAGTCACTGTGAGCTCTCGATAATGTTCCCACCTGCCTGTGTTCAGAACGCCCACATTCCGGAACCTGGCAGACCCACACCGTAAAATCAGTATAGCCACCCCCTTGTATTTTCTCTCCAGAGTAGAAAACCTCAGTTTAGCTCTGATGCTGCCTTTTCCTAAGTATGAGACTTTCTGGACTCTCTGAGACTTTCTGGAAATAGAGCCACAAGAATCCAGTGAGAGACTGGGAAGATGGCTCAGCAGGTAAAGGCGCTTGCTTACAAGCCTGCTGGCCTGAGTCTGACTCCCCAGCACCCACGTAAAGCCAGATCCAAAGTGGCACATGCATCTGTGATCCCAATGCCCTACAGTAATAGAAAGATGAGCTAGGAGAATCTGGAAGCTTATGAGCCAGCTAGACAGGGCTCAAAAACCTCTCTACATACCTTTAGGCTGGAATCAGATCTACCCCCAAACACACCTCTCCCAGCCAGGCGGCTGGAAATCCAAGTTACCAGCTTGAATAAAATAACTGAGTTTACTGGGGACATACATTCAAACTACCACATAAACCCTTTCCTTCCCTAAACTGCTTCTGATGGGATGTCTGGTCCCA
>PVHP010011097.1:0-45945 GCA_004024765.1 Zapus hudsonius
GAAGGAAGGAAGGAAGGAAGGAAGGAAGGAAGGAAGGAAGGAAGGAAGGAAGGAAGGAAGGGAGGGAGGGAAGGTGAATGTTAAGAATGTCTTTTTAGATGAACCTGTAACATTGGATATAAGCAACCAATCTATTTATAATTTTTTTAACCTAAAGTAATCCAAAAACTCCATACTGAAAATATTTCTTTGTGAACAATCATTCAGGCTGAGAATTAGATATGTCTGTTTTCTCTTTCCTGATTTGGTAATGTTTGAAATGGGATTAAGAACTCACATTTATGGTTTAGCCAGGTATGGTGTTGAACTCCGTTAATTCCAGCACTTGAGAAGCAGAGGTAGGAGGATCTTTGTGAGTTCAAGGCGACCCTGAGACTACATAGTGAATTCCAGGTCAGCCTGGGCTACAGTGAGACCCTACCTCGAAAAAACATAAAATAAATAAAAAATAAAAACAAGAACTCACATTTATGCCTATATTAATATTCAGGATTATAGAAGGCAGAATTATGAGTTTGAGGCTAGCCTAGATTACATGAAAAAGCCTTGTCTCAAAAATAAAAAAAGTAGAGCTAGAGAGACAACTCACAGTAAAAGGCACTTATTTGCAAAGCCTGACAGCCTGGGTTTGATTCCCCAGTACTCACATAAAGCCAGATGCACAAAGTAGCATTTGCATCTGGAGTTTGTTTGCAGTGGCAGAAGGCCCTGGCATGCCCATACATTTTCTCTCTCTCTGTCTCTCTCTCATAAATAAATAATAATAGTTTAAAATAAACAAAATAAAAATGAACTCACATGTAAAACTCAGTGGTGGAGCACTTGCCTGATCTGTGTAAGGCCCTAGATCCCATCTCCAGCATCACAAAAGTAATGAACGATAATCAAGGAAATCTCACATGTAAGTTTGAACATATTGAAAGCAAGCCCCAACTATTTTGGTTAAGAATGAATTGAACAGAGAAAAATAAAAGATAAAAAATTCCCTTATAAATATCTCTTTCGTGTGTGTGTGTGTGTGTGTGTGTGTGTGTGTGTGGTGAGGGATAGGAACAGGGTCTCTTCTCTCTCTGATGCCTAGGCTGACTTGGAACTCAAAATCCTTCTGCTGGGATTACAGGCATGCACCGTCATACCTGGTTGAGGATATTTTTATATTGCAATAGTAGCTACAGAGTCAGGCATGAAGGTGCATGCTTTTAGTCCCAGCGTTGGGAAGCTGAGGTAGGAGTCTCTATGAGTTCAAGGGCAGTCTGTGCTACAGAGTGACTTTCATATCAGCCTGGGCTAGATGAGACCCTGCCTCAAAAAATAAATAAATAAAAGAATAGTAGCTACAGTTGCCAATTCATAGCTTATGAAGGCCCAGGAATTTTGTTAAAGAGATAGTGATATCATAGTCAATAAGCTGCATTTAGAAATTATTTACTCTTAAGTCATATGTATTAGCAATTATTAATAACCCATAACATCTCTTCTTTCAATGATTCTGTTATTTGAGTAAAATAACTGGAAGTACAGTGAGGTCTTATTGGCATGTAAGAGCAAGACTGCTAAAGCAAGCTAACTTACTGAACACTTACATGTCCTGTGATGGAAAATCCTGCAACATGCAGCAATTTCATCTTGATGAAGGTAGCCCAATTAACTCCATTTTACAGGAAAATGAAGTTTAGAGGCAAGTTACATAACCTATATAAGCCTCATCTCATTTTTCAGTTATGAATAATAATAAATACTATGTCTTAGATTTATGAGAATTATCCTTACAAAATGCTTAGATTATGTGTTAGTTACTTTTTCATTACTGTGACCAAATATCTGACAAGAAGCAACTTAAAAGATTTATTTTGGCTCCTGGTTTGAGGGGATATAAGTTTGTCATGGTGGGGAGGCTTGGCATCTAGGAGTGGCTCCAGGCTGTGGTGGCAGAAGCATGAGACTGCTTGTTCACATGTCCTCAGACCAGGAAACAGAGAGCAGTCAGGAAGCAGAGAGCAGTCAGGGAGCAGAGAGAAGACAGGGAGTTGGACCCAGCTCTTAAACCTGCCCACCCCCAATGACACACTTCCTCCTGTGAAGCTCCATTTCCTAAAAATTCTACCTTTCCAAACATCGCCACCAGCTGGGGACTAAATATTCAAACATATATGAACCAGTGGGGACCTTATCACATTCACGTGTAGCAGACGCAGTAAATACCAGTATTGAATATGTGATTTACTCATGATACCACTACTATTGCCACAATGGTTAGCTATTAGTATTTTTATGATGCTTGCTATCTTTTGTTATAAGTTATTTATTATAAGTTATGATGCTTACTATTTTTATAAGGATCAAAAAGATACAATTTGTCACAAAGTAAGAATTTGAACTCAAGCCTATCCGACTCTAAAACTTGGGTGCATAGTCAGTAGGAGAGGATGCCTTCATACGAAGGAACCAGAGAAACTAACGTGAAACTAGAGACATAAAATTCCACTTACTTTTATGGAAGGAACACACAGAAACAGTGTTCAGGCCAACAGGAAAGTATCTCCTTAAGCTCTCCCATCCATCATGTGAGTAAAGAGTGACCTTTTATCTATCTGAACAAATACATTCTCTTAATGGTCATAAAACTGCATCCTTCTCAAGGGAAGAGGATAAGGAACTAGAATGACTGTGGACAAGCCAGAACCTCTCAGCACAAGCCAGGATGACCACACCATTGAAGATACAGCCAAGTCTTTATTATAGCTTACCCAGTATCAGTGATGTGACTTAGAGTAAACTATGGTCCAGGCATATAAATCACAGTGAAGTGATGTTGAAATATGGCATTAAAGGGCAAATTCTCTGAATAGAAAGACGCTATAATAATGTTGGTATGATTTTGAATAATTTTTATGTCTTTTTCAAGGCCATCCACTAAGTTAATGTCTCTGATTTGCTATTCTGCTAACTGCCTTGGAGTTCATACATGAAACTGCATTGGAGTAATATATTACTGAATTCCACTGAAACCTCAATCCTAGTTTATTAGGATAAAGTGATTATTTAAATTATTTATTATTGTGAGTTTCTGACACCTAAGATTGCTCTGTGTGTCTGTGTTTTATGCTATTGTTTACTGGACACCTACTATGCACTAGGCACTACACTTACGTTCTACATTATTAAGCTTTTTAGTACTATTGATTGAACCTAGTGACATTCACATGCTAAGCAAGGGCTCTTTGCTTTTATTTGGAGACGTTGTCTCACTAAGTTGTCATGGCTGACCTTGAACTTGCTGTCTTCCTGCCTCAGCCTCTCAAGTAAGCAAGAGGTCTGCACTGCCAGGGACAGCTCACTGAACTGAATGACTGAAGGGGAGCATGAAATTGGAGATTAGCAAAAGAAGATCATGCAGGACCTTGTAGGACTCAGTGATGGGGAAGTTACTGAAAATACTTAAAGCACAGCCCAGGACTATAGCTCAGTTGTAAAGCACTTGCCTAATATGTACAAAACTCTGGGTCCAGTCCCCAGCAGCAAGTAAACCCAAGTGTCATGGTTTGACCCAGGTGTCCCCCACAAACAAATGAATGTGTTCTCAGTGACCAATCCTCAGCTGATGGCAGATTGGGAATTAGAACCTCGCTAGAGCTGTGTTGTTGGGGGCAGGTTTATGGGGTTATAAGCCAGCTTCCCCTTGCCAATATTTGGCACACCTTCCTGCCATTGTTTGCAGTGCTGTGGCGAAGGTGATGTCCACCCCTCTGCTCATGCCATCATTTTCCCTGCCAGGATGGAGTCTCCCCTCGAGTCAGTAAGCCAAATAAACCCATTCTTTCACAAGCCACTTATGTTTGGGTTCTTTCTTCACAGCAACTAGAAAGCTGACTGCAACACCAGGTATGGTGGCACATACCTGAAAACCGAGCACTTGGGAGGTTGAAATGGGAGGAGCAGAAGTTCAAGGTCATCCTCAACAACATAGCTATGGGACTGAGCTACATGAGACCCTGTCTCATGAAAAAAAAAAGGGGTGGGGGTGGGTAAAAAGGACTTTAACACAGATAAGGATGAGCCAAAGTATGACAGGATCCAAAGCTCACTCTTTCGGGCCACTGCTGTGTGGATGAGCACTGGGGAGAAGGAAGGAGTGCAGCCCTGGGGAAAACACTGCAGGAATCCAGATCAGAGATGATGGCCCAGCACTCACATGGAAAGGTTCATGAGAATGGTTGTTCTCAAATTTTAGCTTGTAGAAGAATCATTTGTGGTTTTTGTTTAAAACCTAAGGAGGCATGTCGGCTTTCTACAGACCACACTTATGACACAGAATGTAGGACAGATTTGGTTAAGACCTTTGTCTCTCGAGGTAAGACCACTTTCTAAACATGGCCATTTCAGACTCTAAATTCTATAACCACAAGAACTTCCAGCTTTTTCAGGAATAGAGTCATCATATCTCAAAATCCTTAATCCTCTGGTGTTTCATGTAGAAATTGCTCATCTCCCCAGGCATAGCCTGTTTCATCTTGAAAAGAAGTGCTCCCAGCACCATGCTTTGTATTGCTGAACACTATGCTTTCATTCTATTATTACTTTTTTATTCTCATGAAGCATTGTCAAGGTGCTTTTCACTGAGTGGTAATCGGTTGTACCAAGATAAATAAAATACAGCTTCCCATGAGAGATGCTCACTTGCTTCCTCTGTTCACCTTCCTGCAGAGACTGTCCTTGCTTTAAAGCTGAACATGGTCAGAGAAGAGCAGAGAAGAGCAGGAACACAAAGGGAAGTTGGGTTCCGTAGAAAACAAGAGCAAGGTTATCTTCAACAAGGCTTTGGAAAGATGTAGTGGTACACATCTGTTATCCCAGAACACTAGAAGTGAAGGCAGGAGAACTATGGGTTGGAGGCCAGCCTGGGCTACATAGCAAGTTAAAAAAATTAAAATTAAACAAAGCAATTTAAGTTTAAACTGAATTTTAAAATAAAACATCTTTAATTTAAAATGAAGACACTTTGAAATATATGAAAATGATCATATTGTTCTCAGGTCCTGCATGTAGACTAGGTCTTATTATGGTTCCCTTCCTGAACCTTAAGTAATGAACAGTCTGAACAACTCTATCAGAACAACTTCAGGCAATGTGAGAATACTCCAGAGACATTCAATGAATATGCACAAAGACAACTGTGTGTCGACATTGTTTATGAACCACTGGGACCAAAGTTTTCTCCTTGAGGGGAAAAAGAAACTATGATAACATCTTCTGAAGTTGGCCAAGACAAAGTTCCCAAGTCACCACATACAGATCCCATCTGACTTGTGGACAATTGGAAAATCTATAAGATACCTTTTGCATTTTTAGCCCAAGTACTAGACTCTCTGAGGTTTAATTAATGTACTAAACCCCTTCTGGAAGCCCTTCCTGAAAAAGACTTAAAGGGTTTTATTGAAAACACAATAGCTGCTTTTGGAACTAACTCTCCAGATTATTTTGGATGGGAAATACAGTGCCTAAATGAGCATCAGATACAGCAATAAACTTCTGGGTAAACCCTGTAATACAGCTGTCGTTTAGTAAGCAACTCAAGCTGTTCTCCTGGGTTACCTACAACATCAAATGGGCATTTTCCCCAGACGCTCCTAACTCCTAACAAGAAAATAAAAAACTATGTTAAAAAAATGTTAACTGACTGCCATAAAGGTTGTTATGTATAGTTTAAATTAACTTCACCAAGATGCTGAGCACAAGGTTTGAGGCTTTTAGAGTATTTATTGGAAGATCACTGATGGAGATATGGTTCTGATTATAAGGAGGAACAGAAGAGATGGCTCAGTAGGGAAGAGTGTTGCTACTCAAGCATAAGGATCTGAGTTAAATCCCAAGCACCCACATAAGAACTATAATCCCAGCACACAGGAGAGCAGAGATAGGAGGGTTGCTGGGGCTCACTGGTCAGCCAGTCTATCTGAAAAACAGTGCAAGTTCCAAGTTCAGTGAGAGATCCTGACTCAAGGAAATAAAGTGGAAGAGCAATACACATAGATGCCCTCAGTTGACAGGTCCCACGAAGGCACTAAGAACAAAGAAGGCAAACTTCAAAATGGCACCCTCTGAGCCCATTAGCCTCCCATAGGATGACCGGCAGGCCCTTTCACCTAGTGCACCTGCTCTGGGCTCAGGTGCACTTCTCCTCACCTCATATGGAATTAGTGAAAAAAAAAAAAAAAGAACAGCCTCTCTGGACAGCCACTCTCTACATGGACCAGACTGATGGTCAAGACGAATATCCAGTACCCCTCTTCTGGACACACAGACACATATTACACACACACACACACACACACACACACACACACACACACACACATATATATATATATACATACATACATACATACATACATACATACATACATATGTGAGTTACTGGGAAAATGGCTCAGAGGTTAACATCACTTGCTGACAACCCACAAAAAGCAGATAGAAGTACACACACATCTATAATCCCAAGAAACCGTGACAATGAAGGACAAAATTAGAATCCCAAAGCTCACAGGCCAGCTAGTCTGGCATTAACAGCAGCAAAACAATAAGAAAGCCCCTGTCTCAAACAAAGTAGAAAGCAAGGACTGACCCCCCTGAGGCTGTCCTCCGACCTCCATATGTGCACCATGGCATAGACTCCAAAGTACATTTATATGTATTAGAAATAAAACCCTGGTACCCTGAAAGCCTTAGTGTACCTTAACAGCTCTGTAATCTAGTAGCAGTTGGGAAAAGATGCTGTCTGTTTAAATTTACATGCTATTTATAAAATTGAGAATGAACAGTTGAATAGGTATTGTGCTTTCTGTCCTGCAAGTGGCCAGCTTCCCTACATTTCAGGTCGCTCTTTTATGGAATTGTGATATTATACTTCTGTAGGCACACCCTTGGGCACTTGGAAGGAGCTGGTTTAAAATGTGTAACTATAGCTCATACACATGCTTACACTTGTTAATGAATCCAACTATAATTGCTCGTTCCAAAAAGATAGCACTGTTTATATTATTTGACTTGTACTTCCTGGTTTAATGCAGAGAAAAAAAACACAATAAATCACTGAATCTAGTTAGATAAAAATCTCTCATTGCTTTATGAATATTTACTATGGTTAACACCTTCCTTGGGCGCTCTGGCAGCATTTTTGTTTTGAGTTTCTTAATGAAAAACACACCTTGCAATGGTCTATAGTCACAATTTAAATACAAATATCCTCTTTTGAAGATTTTTATGTAAAAATATTAAGCACACTCAAACATCCATGATGATATATATTATGTACAACTCAATGAAGCCAGCCTGCATCTTTGAGATAAAATGGGGGTGTTTTTCTGTATGATTGTACTTCCCATTTCTCAGGGACACTTTGTCTCCAAGACTACCAAGCAGTTTTCAGTTTCCACCAGGACAATCTTACCAACAGAGATTGGGCTGAGAGATAAGCCTATCCCATATACAGTTACAACTGGATTCTATAGCCAAATTCCCACTGTTGTTGCTACTTTTGACCCAAGAATCATTTTGTGAATTGCACTTGAGTGATATTTTTTACTCTAATCCTTCACTCATTGACTAAAAAAGACAGTTTTCTCTATATTTAACCAGCCAACTCTTTAAAAATGCAAGAACTAATGAGTGGCTATGTGCAGCTTAAATCATACATCCAGGAGGGCAGACAGGACTTCACAATGGTGGTTTTCTAACTATTGCCAAATTCTCAAGGTAGAAAAATGTTTATATGAGAGTTAAACAGATCTGGGGATTCAGCTCAGTGGTAGAACATTTGCCTTGGTGCTCACAGGTCAGATCTAATCTCCAGCACTACAAAAATGAAAAGCAAATAAAAAAGATCTAAGTGTACATTCCTCCCTTTCCTTGCATCCTTCACAAAGACAATATGAGACTGAATTCTCATGAGATGCTCACTGTTTATGTCTATGATCATTCCTTATGCATATATTACACTTTTCTTGAAATTTCATCCTAGACAAAAATTTTTCATTTCAAAGTAACACTGAGAACATATCTAAATATTCACATTCGTTTCGGGTGAAAAGAAAAGAGACAAAGGTTTAGCAGAAATCTCTGTGCTGACATGTCTGGTTTTTCTTTTTCTTTTTCTTTTTCTTTTTTCTTTTTTTCCTGCTTTCTACATGCAAGGCCATTGACTCAACCAAGCAGCAGGAGTTCACGCAATAATCTAATCCCTTCTAACATTACACTTTTCCTTTTTCAAATCCTTGGCTCAATACAAGCACAACCTTATCAAGAAAAGCGAAAATATTTGCTTTTATACTCTTTAATCAAACTTCATTTCCAGCTCCAAGGTTGACCACCACTAGGCTTAATTTAATTACTTACTATTGATGAATGAATTAATCATTTGATAAAGATGGAGTTTGTATTTCGCAAGAGGGGCAGAAAGATTGTAAGAGCCACAGAGTGGCTTGTCCTCGTCCACCCCTCCACACACACACAAGCTACCCCACAGGGACTGACTGAAGTCTTCACAACCCCACTGAGGACGGTCCCCAGGGTAATGAAAGCTGGAGAAGGGGATAAAAGTATAACCTGTTATACATAAAATAAAATGTTTTAAAAAGATGGAATTTGAGCCTGGCATGGTGGTGCACGCCTTTAATCCCAGCACACAGGAGGTAGAGGTAGGAGAATAGCTGTGAGTTCAAGGTCAGCCTGAGACTCCAGTGAATTCGAGGTCAGCCTGAGCTAGAGTGAAACCCTACCTCAAAAAAAAAAAAAAAAAGATGGAGTTTGTGTCTATTTGATTCTCCTTTGACAGTAAGCTGATGCATGAATGTCTTATGTCTGAGATGGTACTTCATCCATCTTCATAACCCACTGGTTTATGAACCCAATCATTAATTTTTAAATATTTTTATTTATTTGCAAGCAGAGAAAGAGGTAGACAGAAGAGGGACAGACAGAGAGAATGGGCATGCCAGGGCCTCCAGCCGCTGCAAGCAAACTCAAAATGTATGCACCACACTTTGCACAGTACGTGAGTACTGAGGAATTGAACTCTGGTCATTAGTTAGGATTTGCAGGCAAACACCTTAACCACTGAGCCATCTCTCCAGTCCTGATTTTTTAAACTATAATTTTACCAAAAATTCTTACCAATCTGGTAGTCAAGAAGACATAATAGTCTCAATGATTTACCTAAATTTATGAAATGCTAGATTTTCTCCAATAAAAATACTTATTCATGTGATAATTTTTATTCAATCTTTAAAAGTTTTACCAATTAAATATTTCAAAATAAAAAGTCTTCAAAGCCAGGCTGCGGAGACGGCCCAGTGGAAAAAGCGCTTGTCAAATAAGCATGAGTACTTGGAGTTCATCACCAGCCACCGGGTAAAAGCCAAACACTGTGGTGGTCCCCCAACCCACCCACCTGCAGTGAGAAGGGAGGTGGAGACAGGTGAATTTCCCAGAAGCCTGTGAGTCAGCTAGTCTGGCAAATGCAGAAGTGAGCAACAATGAGAGACTCTTCCTCCAAACAAGGTTGAAGGTGAGGACAGCACATGAAATTTCCCCTGACCAACAGACACATGCACACTGCTGCACACATACACCTGTAGTCACACATATATACATACACATCATACATCAGAAAGAAAGAGAGAGAAAAGACTTTAAATTTTTCAGTCATCAGGTTAATAACTATTCAACCTACCCCCACACACACACAAAAAAAACATGAAAGTATAGCATAGGAAGTAAAAAAATGAATACTACTTCCAGTTATAACTAGAACATAAATGAGCATATGGGAGGTCTTAATCCTAAATGCTAGGCAGGATACAGGATTATTGATACCTCTTATGAGAGAACAAAGAGTATTAAGGTGAATTGTGTGGTCAGGACTTGAGGCTTTACTTCTCAGCCAAGAAATATGACATGTTAGAATTTTCTTACTGTACAAAAGACTATAGTTCCTGCTTTTAACCAGTTGATGAATTGGATCAGAAAGGGCCCATGTTGAATTTACAAGTACTAGTCTGTGTCAAATTAGTCTATACAATATAGACTGGTGCATGAACCAAGGAGCTCAGGACCTTCTACATCATTCCCACTCTACCCAATGGGGCAAGCAATCACCAAAAGCATTTCCCATAGGAAACCACAAACCCCAATACCCTTGGTACCACCTGCAGTCCTCCTGTAAGAGGGTTGGGCCACCCCAACTCAATTTAATTCTCCAGAGCCAACCGGTATACAACTGCACCAAACCACTGAATTTCACAATGTAACTTGAGACAAACTGAATCTGAAAGACTATTTTATGGGTATTTTGCCTTCACTCCTGCAGGTAATACAATCCATAGTGCACCCACTGGCTGGCAGTATTTGACTCTCCTAATCCTCATTACCATACTTCCTTTGGTACACTTCTCTAGGGAAGTAAGGCTGAGAGCACCAGGCAGGAAAATACCTTTCTTAATCACTGTGCTGTTCCTAAGGAGCACAGTGAAAGATTACAATCAATCCCCAATTTTGTTTCTGAATTTTACTTATATCTTTACAAAAAAAAGGAACTTTCATTTTACAATATTTTATCTACCTAAAGGTTACTTAAATCAGTCTTCATAGACTTGAAGCTATTCATGATCTATTAATAAAAAGCAGGAGGAGGCCACAGATCATAATATCTGTCACACACATGTTTTTACAGTAAATTTACTACCATATAGTGCTGAAAACTTGAACTTTGAAAAACAAAACCTGGGCCTCCCATCATTCCTGGTTTTACTCAGCTAACCAATATTAAAATTTTGTACTTGATATGAAATTGGTTTACTTGTCTACTATCACTGATGGCCTTAATCAGAAGGAGGAAAAAATATACATCTTTAGCAATTAAAGCAACCATTGGCTATCTGAAATTGATATATAATTAAAATTAATTTTTTCACTCAAAAAATATGCCAGAGACATCCATGTTATATTCTAAGCACTCCATCGGAGCTGTTTCATTTGAGTGGTAACTAGTTTCCAGAAGGAAGAGAAGAGAGACACTATACTTCTGAGTAGTTTGGCAAATAAGTCCTTCGGTTTCATGGCACTAAGTGATTGAACAGGAACTACTACCTCAGCAGTTAAATAGAAATCCAATAGAGAAATTCTAAAATAGGGGGCCTGGATTGCCACACTCACTTTACTTCACATCCATGCCTCTGCAGAGTAGAACTAAAACTCCCCTCTTCATCCAGCCTTCAAGTTTAGTCATATATTTTTGTATTTGAAATGAACTGAATCTGATTTAGAGCGGACATGCCTTTTGGAATGCCCTGAGGCCTTTCATTTCTTGAATGATATGCTAAGCCTTGGAACCTACCCAAACCTACTTGAAGCGCCCTCTGCAAAGTTTAATCTAATTTAAATTAACTTATTCCTCAGCATAAAATGCTCTCTCTTATTTCTCTTTTTTTTTTCTGTGAGCACATGGACATATTTTTGTGTTTCTAAACATGTGGATGCTGGAACAATTTAGAAAGTAAAAACACTACATATTTCTTTATTCCAGTCATGTTAAAAGCAGTGGCAGAAAAGCATAATTCTGAGAAGGCCTGGCACTGTGCAACTTATTTCCCAATATGCAAATGATTAAGTTCCTACCAAAGGTTTTATCTGATACAAGTAATTCTTAAGTGATGGGCCTGAATGTCACTTTGTCTTCTTTCCATATCTGTATAGTGTTTACATCCAAATCTTTACAAATACAGTAATATTAGAACACATATTTGGCCAAAATATGCAAGTATGTGGATAAGAAAAATTATGGAGGTGTAAGACAGAGTATATGTATAAAACACGATTTTGTCATAAATTTCTAACCACCTGCTTCCTCCTCAAGAAATTTATAGGTATAACAGAATTTCATAAGCAAACAAAAAGTATTTAATTCTTGAGCATATGTGGTGATTGACTGCAAATTGATCATCTTTGCTCCTCTATGAATTTAAACATTTGCAGTTTTCATTGACCATAAAACTTTGGAAGAAAATGAAGACACTAGGCAAAAATGAAATGTTAAAAGAACTAAATACAAAATGTTTCTCTTAGTAATAACAATGAAATAATCATGCAGATATCACAGTGCATGAGGCTCATCCTTACAGTTGTCTAGCATGTATTTACCAAGAGTCAGTCTCCTTCTCTCCTTCTCTCTCTCCCCCCCCCCTCTCTCCAATACCTGAACAAGAAAGTCCTTGAAATCAGAGATGTGTTATACATCAAAATGAGCGATTCATCCCTGGTGATCATTAGAGTGTGTCACCAGAGAAGAAATGTACCCAAGAGAGCCTTGCAAAATTCCAACTCTGGGAATTGTATTCTATCTCAAGACTTTTCATCATTTCAGCAGCCCATTCATTTTCTCAAAAAAATATTTATCAGGTGCCATTATATCCAGCACTGTGTTAACATCAGCAAGGCATTAAATCTTCAAAGCAGTTTCTTATTCTACACTTATGTTGACACATTTAGGTAGGGCCTTAAATTCTCTACTCAATTGAAAGGCTTAGTTCCCTTTTAAGTAACTTGACATTCTCAGGCACATTGAATGAGGTTTTGTTTTTCCTCGATAGAATTCTACCATGTGTGATGGCATCTACATAAGAGTTCAAATCCTGAAGAATAGAGACGGCAAAATGCAAGCTTATAAATATCATTCCAGAATTGGGCAACTTGAGTTAAACTTGTAGATTCTACACTTAGCTTTAAGAAATTTGGAGGATGGGGAGTTGACTCAGAAGATAAAGGCACTCGCTTGCAAAGCTTGTCAGCTGGGTGGGATCTAGCCCCAAATCTTAAAGCTCAATGCAAAGTGGCATATGCATGCCCCTCCCAGACACACGCATATATACACATATATTAATTTTTTTTAAATTCAGCTTTGGCCCTCCAAAGCTAACCAAACCTTAGGTCTCTATACAATGATGTACTTCTTTTATTAGTTTGAATGGAGCAGGAATGGCTATAATCTGTCCTCACTGCAAGCTCTGGTATCACCAGAATTTTCCCAGGTGGCTTTGTGGCAATCTAAGGAGGCTTCAAGGATGTTATAATTATAGCTACTATTCATTATGTGTCTATTGTGTTAAGCACTTTACATTCAACACTTCAGCTCATTTTAAGCTTCCCTGCAGTGTACCGTAATTCCTATTTTCCTACCGAGGAAATCGAGGCTAGGAGAAGTTCGATAATTTTCCCAAAGTCACACAAGTTGTCTGTGTGTTCAAGAGATAAATCTCTGATAATGTGCTATTCTTCCCAGGTTAGTTCTCTGTTTCTATGTTTAAAGGGGAAAAACATCACCGAGAAGGTTAAGGAGACAGATGAGGACTGATAATGCTGCCTGGGAAAGATTTCTGAGCACAGGGGGGAAATTAAAAAAAAGAAAGAAAAGAAAATTTTGTGAGAAAACAAACCAGTCGCAGCTGGCCTGGAGGGGCCCTGGCTCAGCTTCCTCCCACCGAGCCCGAGCCTGCACTGCGCGGTGATTGACGGGCGACTGGAGGCGCGACGGAGGACCGCGTGGGGGTCGGGGTCTCCCGTTGCCCCCAGCCGCAGGGAGGGCGCTGAGCCCCTGGGGCAGCCGTGGGTGCCCGCCCGCGTGGCCAGGTGGGGAGGGTGGCCTGAGGTCCTGAGACCTCCGTCCAGGCTAAGGGGTGCAGTGGCCGCGACAGTGGGGACCTTGAAGGACCCCGAGGACCTTGGGGTGATCCAAGGCCCCAGGAGTGGCCAGGCCGGCCTGCTGGGGGTCTGAGGGCCTGGGTTCTCCATCCCACCCACGAGGGGATGTCACCCTGGCTGCCGATTCGGCGGCCCACGCTGTCGGGGGGGCCCCAGGGACGCGCCCTCTCCCGGCTCTGCAGGCTCCCAGCTCCCCCACGCCCGCCAGCCCGTTCTGGGCTCCGCTTTCCCTCCATCAACTCCAGGCTGAACTCGATCCGAGAAGGCTCCTTTGAGCTTTTGTGTTTGCTGGGGGAGATGTGGGCTCAGGAGGGATCGCGTTACAACTTTCATTTCCTGAAATGTTTGAGGGAACATCCAGGGTTTTTATCCCCACGTCAGGCCGGGCAATGGGCTCGGGTTTCAGGCCTTGTCACTCAGCTGTCACCAAACAAACGAAGCTCTCAGAGCCCGGGAGAGGGAGAGCTACCTGCTATTCATGACCCCTGGAGCAGGTGATCGCTCATGGGAAAAACAGGTAGAATTAATCATAGGGCTGTTGTCTGTTTCCTCTTGGTTTTGGTAGACCTGCCCACCGTGTGAAACCTATCAGAAAACAAATTAACTCTTTCTTGACCTTCCCCCACCAGGGGAACAATAACGACAAATTCACCTCATATTCATAGCTAATGGAAGAATGGGAGTTTGAGAGAGCATGAACAGCCACTCCACTTAGCCGTGTCTTCGCTTCTGGTGTCCCCATCTCCATAAGATTTGGAACTCAGGGGAGAATGAAGCATGATCATGTTATCTTGGTTCTACCTTTTGAAAGAAGTCACAGGCATGGGACCTAAACCCAGGTACATTCCAACAACTGCTTTCTGCCTGGGTGTCAATGTTTGCTTGTAGTTAAAAGAAAACCTCTAAGGCAACAGGGAAGTTCTGTGAATGGGTTTCCCCCTCCTCCATTCTTCCCTCAGCCCTCAATCACCTGAGCATCCCTGATGAAAATCCCTCTCAAAAATCTCCCCATTCATTTTCAGTCTAATTTCGTTTTTTGCCTTCATTGAGCTAATTCAGAAAAGCCAGCCTTCCTACATCCTTTGCTTTTCTGGATACTTTTAACTGCTACTTATTAAACATTGCAATACAAAATTTTAAATTGTACCATTTTTCTGTGTTGTTCTACCCTTTCTTTTCCTCCCACTTGGAAGGGAAAAAAGGAAATCATCTAAGTATTTTTCTAAGATTTATTACTATTGGAGTAACCAGGATGACTTAGGAGCCTTATAGCAGACTATTTTTAAGTAAGACTATTTTTAAGTATTTTTAAGTAGAGGTATGGTAAGGGGCCTGATATTATTATCTTCTGCATTTTCGTTCTTCCACAACATTGTCTTGGTGAGAAATCAGCATGTAAAAATAATCCTCCTGGCCTTCTTTAGGAAGATTTTGTCTGTTTATTTTGAAAATAGCCATTGGTTCCAGATTCCCAGAGCTGATTTTCTTAGATTGGCTATTTGTACTTTGAGGTAGACCCCTGAGCAATATTATTCTTCAATTAAAATCAAGAACTTTAAGAGGAAGCATGTTGTGTTTATATAACATCAGCAATGCATAGAAAACATCTGAAGATACACAAAGGTTCAATTGTTTAAATGTTCTTTTCACTTCATAGATACTAAGGCATGTTGACCTTCTATTTAGCTTGTTTTTTTTAAGCTTGTTACCTACTTTCAACTTGAAGGCATTCTAAATAAATTTTGTGCTAACCCTGTCTTCCTTGTACTATCCTCTTGTCTTGGAGTGCAATTAACTTTTGAAAACTATGGCAGACTATGTCATCTCACCCTCAAAATGTGCATTTTCTCTATAAACACTGTAAACTTCTGCTCCCCTCCAGCAACCACAACAGTCCTCACCACTATCCCCCAACACGCACACAAATCAGCAAAAGCTAAGAGGGATGTTACCACATACAGATGCCTATAGTTTAATATAATATTTGTGTGAGGGCCTGCCAAAGATGTCACAGTTATGTGGGTTGGGTTGGGTTGAGTTTGCTAGATTGTTTTGTTTTGTTCTTAGATGGGAGGGGGGGGGTCATGATCCCATTGTCTTTTCCTGGTATTTAAACCACTCAGATAACTGGCAACTCAAATTAGAACTTTTAGCAAAGCAGCTAAAGCCTTGCCTGGAGGCAAACTGAAAGAGTGAGGGAAGTAGCCAGGTTTGTAAAAATACTTAATATTTTTTAAAAAAAAAGAACACTTAGAAAGTTGATTTTACAGGCTTGCTGCCTGGACTCTGCAGGCTTTCTATGAAGGATGCTAACTTGCTCTGTTCTGTTTAAAAAATCTCAAGATACTTAATGTCGTGTGTCAGTAAAAAAAAAAAGAAAAGCTGTAATCTAAAACTATTTTTAAGATTCCACATACAGATCAGCTTAGGTAAACCACCACCAATTCCTCACACCCCACCCCCACCAAAGATATTTCTATTATGACTAAATCATGGCATTTTAAAAGTCATAATCCATTTTAAATCCTAAATTAAAATAAATTATATAACATATTAAAGTAAAATTCCCATGCTATCCCATGAGTTTCTATTTTGTTCTATCTGCATCAGTCCCAAAAAACACTTTTCCTGCAGCTTTGGAAGGAGGGATGGAAAGAAGGCAAGATAGAGATAGTTGGCCTACATTTCCATGCCTTGTAACAGGAAGTAGAGGTCCAGAATCTGTCTACTTATTTGTCTGTCTTCTAATGGCAACCACTAATGAAAGGAAGAAGAGTATTCAGTCTCCATTAATTACACGGCACGGTAACCTTTTTCTTTTTGTTGTTGCTTTTTGTTTTTCCCTGTATTTTTCTTTTTGATCACAATAAAGAATGATTTTAGCATTTCGGTAAAGAACAGTGAATATACCTTCTCCAAAAGATGGGAGTGGGAGAGGTGTTCCAGGTAGCATAGCAGTATGCGATTATACTCTGTGTCCATTAACAAGTTCAGCGGAGAAAAGCTGAAGCTATGATTGGAGAACAGACCGGGTTCCATGCGCCTCCAGCAGGCTCCTTCCCTTTGTTTTTAAATGCTACTGCAGTGTTGTTTCTCGCTGTCTGAAAGGACCACAGCGTCTAAAGCCCTGGTTGTCATCCCCAGTAGGAGAACAGGTTTCCAGTTTCATCAGTTGGAACCGTCCAAGTTCTGTCTGTGCTAAGTTTCAAACACAAAAGAAAATGCGGCCTTTCCCAGTCAGCGCTTGTTCTGAGTAGCAGAAAAGACATTTCGTCCTTAATTTTGATTGTTTCTGCTCCTGGCAGAGACTTCCAGGTGGAGTTTTCTGGATTCAGTCAGAAGGGCAAAGGTGTCTCTATGACTTCGAGGGGCTCAGAAGTCCCCACCTGGTTAATAAGCATGCCTGCAGCCTGTGGGACTGGGTCCCTCAGTGGAATGAAGGGAATGACCCCTGCTGTGAGGTGGTCGCAAACACTAGCTCCTCTGGCTTTGGGACTTCTTGAAAAGCTCGAAAAAAGGAGTAATAGAATGGAGAAAGCATGTGGCCACCATCAGAGACCTCTCAAAATCCTGACCCACCTGTACCTGTCAATGCCACCCACCCCATAACCATAAAATCTGGGTAATAATGTGCCACAACAGCAGGACCCGAACAATGCTACGTGGTGCAGGGGGTGCCTTCTCTGTGGGTTTCTAGCGGGGCAACCTTACTACTCAAGGAAATGGAGCTCCAGTTCTGTCCTGATGGAGACTAGAGAGGACAAGGGCCATCTTCCCACTGGGAGTATTAGCGACAAGCTCAGAAATGAGCTCCTCCGTGGGTGGCACTCCTCCTGGGCCAGTGCTTGGATGAGTTTAGGTGCCAAAGCCAAAGACACTGGAAGCAAAAAGGGAGACAGTACCACGGGAAAATGAGCCCAGGGCCTAGGCCTCCTCCACAAAACACAGCGCTAACACCTGGGGTGCAGCACACAGCAATCCCGCAGTGGGGTGTCCACAGCCCCTCTAGAAACTTGAGTTTGGGAGATGGCCCCTGGGGTGCCCAACACAAATACTGCTAGGTTGCCAAGCTAGCCTCAGGCCCTTGAGGCCAGTGTGGTGTATGCTCTGCCCTCCGACTCCGAGGTCACCTGCGCCTGGAGCTGCACAATGTGCTTTTCACCCTGTGGCGGGCAAGGAGGATTGTGCCCACCTTCCCTTCTCTGGGCAGGACGGCCAGGCTGCGTGATCGTGATCGAAGTTGCCCCAGTTTTCTGCGAGGCCTCTAGCCTCTGGATCCACCAGCCTGGAGTCCTGCCCCGCACTCTAGCCCAGAAACTTCCAGAAGGTAGCAGGTGCAGGGGCCACGGGGTCTGGTGTGGGTCCCGTGCCAGGTTCTCCTCGGCCCTGGTGTCATCAGGGATACATGCTCCGCAGCCCCAAAGCTCGCTCTCCAGCACCACCGCACTTCCTGGGGCTGGGCCAGCTTGGAGTCAAAACCATCTTTGTCCAGAGAATTAGGTTCAAGACCAGGTGCAGTCCCAGTCTTTAACCCTGCCTGTCGCTTATCGGGTTCTAGAGTCCCTACCGCTAAGACAAAAGCTTGGGAACAGAGGGCCCTTAGCCTCACAGAATCTCGAAAGCTTTGTTCTGAGCCAAGAGGACTTAGGCAGGCGAGCAGGCTGCAGGGACCCAGCAATCTTATTGAGAATTAAGACTTAAAAAAAAAAAAAAAGAAGCCCAAGTATGCCTTTCATCTCACTTGGCAAAATACTGTAAAGTTTCCTCCTAAAACCACTTTATTTATAAGCTTTTGTTCATGATTTTTGGCTATCACTGGAAATCTGAAGTGTAGAAAGGAAAAGTGACTCGTTTCGGTTAAAATTGATGCGGAGAAGGTAAATTGGATGTCCCTTAACAGCTGGTTCTCAAAGATTTCCTCAAGGGAAAAAAAATATGGTTACCCCCCCCACCCACACACACACACACACACACACACACACACACACACACACACACACACACACACGCTAATGATCTCTCAAAAATGATCGCCAAGAAAACCCAGGGCAATATCCAGCTTTCTCACTCCCTCCTGCCTGTTCCTCTGTCAGCCAGACTGAACCCAGTATGGTGGAGAGGCATATTGTGCAATTTCTTATTAAACACATCTGGAATATGTGCACTCTCCATCCAGTGCCAGAGACTTTACAAAGAGTTTATGGCTGTGACAGAAAATTGTCCTTTTAACCAGTTTACAAGCAGTAATGGGGGGGGTCTTTTACAGGACCTGCTGTTCTGCTGCTCCCCAGATCCTTAGACATTTCCAAGATCCACCAACTCAACAAGCAGGAAGTAGGCCCTCTGTGCCCTGGGAGACAGACCTTCTATGAGCCTAAAATTATGCCAGGAGGAGTTAGAAGAGTGGGGGGTAGTCATCGGAGTAGGAAGCCAGGGCATGTAGAAATTAAAGTAATTGGCCCTTCCTTATTTTCCAGAGAGATTTCCGCGGCCTCTTTTGAAGGCTGTCAGGGTCACTGAAAGAAAGCTATCTTTGTGTAGGGTGTTTGTTTTGGGGAGTGAATGTGAAGAATGTGCGGAGATTCGCTGTGAGAGCCCCTCCTGCAGAGGGTGGCATTTCTCCGTGGCCCAAGACGTAGAGAATAAACACCCTAGTGACTTAAATAAACACCGACTTAATGATCCAAAACACTAACAAGGGAGATTGGGACCCTGAGCTCCCAACCCAAATGATGGTCTCTAAGCAGCTGTGCACATCTGTCCATCATGCAGGCGAAAAATGACTATATAAGTAACAGTGACTACAGTTAAAACTACAGTGACCATTTCTCCCTTGAACTCAAAATAAACGGACAGTTAAAAGAAAACTCAAAATAAGTAAGGCCTTAGTTTCCTCCACACACTTCATTCTCTTACGGATCAGTGTGAAAATAGGGAAAAAGAAAGGAATATATTAATGTTGACACTTATAGATGGGGAAAAATCAAAATTATGAAACCGTCATGTCAGAAAATAAATAGAGTCTCCCTGGGGAACAATATTTTACAAAGCACAAGCAAACCAATCCTGTTATCCTGAGGAGAATTTTAATAAATAATGCCATTAGTTTCACTAATTTTAAAAGCTAAATACAGAAGATACATCATTTTGCCCCAGGCAAAAGAAACATGGAGCCTACAGGATTACTGGGATTTTTTTTTTCTGGGAATTATGCGCCAGCACTGCTCAAGAGCTCCTGTCCTACTGGCCTGCTTTCTATTTGTACAGATTAATTCATAATGTTTAAAATCCTTGTTAGAGTTCCCTTTTTCTTAAGCAGATAAATTACTTTTACTTTCACAGTCTTATAAATTGTTAGCACAAAAGAGCTGAGTTGACATATGAATGAATCCTGCGGAGAAGAGCTAGTGGTAAACAAAACTGCAGTATCTAAATAATAAAAAAATAAATAAATACCCAAAGCTAAATTTCCTTTTTCTGTCCTAATGTTAAGCTAATCACTACCCTTGGTTTCCGGTGATAGGCTTTAAAATACCCTGCAATTCATAAAACCACCATGAATTAAGAAAGCAAGAAAACTCGTTTTTAAATAGGGCCCCATGACAGCAATACACAACTCACCTTTCAGAAACAGAATCATACTCCTGGTGTTCTACTACATTTAATTTAGACTGGTTTAGGTACAATAGGAAAGAAACCTTGAAAACACATGCCATTTTAGTAACAAATATCAGGTGGCCAGATTGGCTGGCCTCCTTCTGCAAGTAGAAACTAGGAGCAGGCAAAACACCTTAGCAGGGGTAGCCTACAGATAGGAAAGCTCTGAGGGCGTGAAAAATAATGGCATTCAGGAACGTGATTTTTTTCACATTGATACACTTTTAGAGTTTGTCATTAAAAAAAAAAAACAAGAAAACAAACAACAACCAAAACCCCTCACTAAATTTGACAAAAATAGTTGTATTACTAATTTTATTTCTAACTGCCTCACTTAGGGAGCATTAAGACATTTAGGCACTTGTTTTTTCCCCACAAATACTGTTCTTTTATTTTAATCTACATAAAATTATTATTTAACACTAAATATGAAAAATGTAAACTTAATTTTTCCCATCAAAAAGTTATGATTATATTTTTCCTATTCATCTTAAGAATGCAACCAGTTCCTCCCAGGTTGGAGGCTTCTACGATTTTGATAGCTCTTTTGATAATTCTCTCACTCTCTTCATTTCCTTTTCCTCTTCCCAAACTGCTTGTCCATAAATAAATTAAAAGAAAATAATTAAAATCCAGTTGATCTGCAATTCCCACTCATTAAAAAAAGAAAAGAAAGAAAGTCTGAAGTGGGTGTGGATAGTCCAGAATCCTGACAGGGTGCTTTTGTTTGTTTGGGCTATTTGTTTTTTCCTGTTCTCTTCTGTGGGAGGGGAAATGCAACGTGGAAAGCGTTGAAGAGGGAGACTATGCTTGAGATTGAGGTCGCTGTTGGGTTTGATTATTTTTAAGGATATTTCTGAAAGCCCATCATTCCTTTATGCGCAAGAACCTCACAAACACGATGTAAGATTGTTCCTGATTTCTATTTACAAGTGCCCCTAGTTGGTGCGGTTGGTTGCTCCAGCCATCCCTTCATGGCCCCTGTCCCTCCCCACTTAGGAACCCAAGTCCACTAGACTGGAGGTGAGGGGGCCAAGCAGAGAGTCCTGGAGTTGGTGCTGATGAGCCTGGAGACCGTGGCTGGGCTGTGAGGCCGTTAGGCCTGGAAGAGAATAGTTTGAGCTCCTGGTGTGGCCCATATTGCCCTGCAGCAGAAGGACCGAGTTCTGGTCAGGACTTTGGGGAGGTGAGAATTCCTCTTCTGAGCTGGACATGAGCGGCTTGCCCCCTTCCAGAGGAGAGAGTTGATTCTGCTTGTTGGAGGAGGAGTTATTGTTTTCAGTGTTCTCCCTAAGAAACAGAGGACAACACCATATGGTTAAAAAAAAAAAAAGTGTGAGGTGAAGAGAGGAGAGCTGGAAGGAGGAAAGGGCCATTGTGCAATCTGTCGCCAACCCAAATGGAGGAGCTCTGCCCTCCCACCCATCCCCAAGGGTCATGGGGGAGGAGAAGAAGCTGGGGAGAGTACAGAAATGGACAGGACTTGCTGCTCAGACCTAAGGCCTTTTCTCTTCCAGACTTCAGAAAGTCAGATGTGTCGGCTTGTTTGAAATAAGCAGAAAACGTGATTTAAATTTTGTTCACGCATCTATGGTTAAATACCTATCAACTTGAACAAATTTCCAAGTAACTGTTTGCAAGCCTTCCAACAAATGGCTGTTGGTGCTAAAGAAATGATCAAGGGACAAATTGCCCGATGCACAAATGTTTGGGGTGACCCAAGCCAATTGCCTGTTTCCATCTGAGGAAACAATTAGACGACGGGTTTGTCTCTGCCCCTGTCCCAAGACTGCGGTTTCGGAGACCTAGGACAGGTCATGGGAAGTGGTGCCCAGAGCGGCCCAGTGACCTGAGTAAACACAGGGAGCTCAGCCAGTCTCTCGGATTTCATCAGAGTGGGCCTTCGCCCGGCCCGTGGGACTGGCGGTTTTGTCAACTAAAGGCTACTAGAATCATGCGATTCCTGTTTCAGCGTTTCCGTGTCGTTCCTCAGCACCCCAGCCTCCGCTGAGGCTGCCCACCCACATTCGCTGCAACCCACGCTTTCCCAGCAGGGAGAGCTTCGGCGCCCGCCACCCGCAGCACGCACGGGAGTGTCAGTCCCCGCTCGGGTCGCGCTCTACTTCGCGGTGTCGCTGCTTCCGCCTTCCCAGCGCTCCGAACCTCCCCACGCCCCGCACCCGCCCGCACCCTTCCCTTCCCCGCACAGCCCTTCCCAGCGGAGCTAGGGCACGCGCCAGGGACTTTGCACCCAAGGGACCCAGGCGAAGCCAGGTCTTCGGGCCCCAGGCTTCCAGCGAGCGAACAAAGAAGCCTCGCCCGGCCCTGCGCTCCGGTTTCCCCGGAGCTCCCGGGTTCCGCGGAGCGCTCTCCGCCCGCCGCCGGCGGGCGCTGCTCGAATCTCGGTCGGAAACTACTGCGAGGCCAGGACTCCGGCCGAGGGAGCTCCCGGAGCCGGGCCCGGCGACCGTTTTCTTTCTTTAATCGCTCCTAAGCTCCGGGGCGGCAGAAGCCCGCGACGGGAACCCGGGTCCTCGCCCCGGGCTGTAGCGCCCCAGCCGGCGCGGGCCAGCGCGGCGAGGAGCGGTCCTTCCCCGGCTCGGGAAGTCAGGTAGGAAAAGCAGCAGCGGTATTTCTGAACGAGGCTCCTCTCTTTGTCCGGCCAGTACTTAATGAAGCAGGACGACTTATTCCAAGACTCCCGGGAGACTCTCGCCGGAGGGAAAGGACCGAGGTTCGAGACCCTTCACTGCCCTTGCGGTGCCAATCAAAACGCCCCTTCCCGTAGATCTAAAACTCCCTCGCCACCCCTTCCTCGTCGCCGCTGCCAGCCTAGGGAAGCATGAAAAAACCAATCTAGCGCCAACCTTTCCCGACACTCACACCCCAAGAAAACCCACGCGCGGTGGTTCGAGGCAAACGAGGCCCCCTTCCCCGCGGGCAACCTCAGGGTTCATGAACTTTCGCTGCTGGGTCTCGGAGGCCCGGGCGCCGCCCCGTGGATGCGGGTCGGTTCGGGACGGCGGGGAAGCCCGGGCGGTGGCGCGCGGGGGTGGAGAGGAACAGGAGGGCGAGGAGGAGAAGACATCCCGCGAGCTACCGAGCTTGGGCAAAGCACACCGCGTACCTTTCCTTGGCCTCGGCGGCCCGGTCTCTTTGCCTCCGGTTCTTAAACCAGTTGCTGACCTGGGTGGTGGTGAGGCCGGTGGCCTCGGCCAGCTCCCGCTTCTCCCGCGGCGATGGGTAGGGGTTGTGCGCGTACCACTCCCGCAGCACGCCCCGGGACTTCTCCTTGAAGCAGTAGCTGGTCTCCTCGCCGTCCCAGATGGTGCGAGGCAGCGGGAATTTTCGGCGCACGCGATATTTGCCCACGGCGCCCAGGGGTCGGCCGCGGAGCTTCTCGGCCTCCACGTAGTGCGCTTTCAGCCAGAGCTGCTGCAGTTTGGGGTGGTTGTGCGGCGAGAACTGGTGGCTCTCCAGGATCTTGTAGAGCTCGCGGAAGTTGCCGCGGTGGAAGGCCACCACCGCCTTGGCCTTGAGCACGCTCTCATTCTTGTGCAGGTGGTCGCAGGCGGGCAGCGACCACAAGAACCTGCCCAGGCGCTCCAGGTTCCCGCCCTGCTGCAGAACCTCGCACACGCACGCCACTTGCTCCTGCGTAAAACCAAACGACGGCAGCAAGGACATGGCTGGCGCCGGCCCGGGCGCGCTACCCCGGCGCACGCAAGGCGGAAAGAACCGGGGGCGCCGCCGCCGCCGCCGCTGCCGCGGGGAGGGAGGAGGAAGGGAGGGAGGGGTTCGCGGCTGCCCCTCACCCCCTCCTGGAGCTGGGCGGAGGCGAAAAGGCTAGTCCGAACTTGGCAGTGGGTGGCCAAAGGAGAAAAGGACCCGTGGAAGTAAAGGAGCGCTAGATCTGGAGCGGCCGGCGCTCTCCGCTGCCTTCTGGGCCTCGCCGCCCCGGCCCGCCGCCGGGTGGATGCTGCTCGTTGCCCTGGAACTTGGTTTCTGTTCTCCCTCGCCGAGGCCTTAAAGCGCGCAGCGTCCCAGGCGCGCTGATTGGCTGCGGGCGGCGCCTATCCCAGGCTGGCCAGCCTGCGCGCCGCCCGGCCCCAGCGGCGGAGCCGCGCCGCCCAGCTGCCCCGCGTGGGGAGGGCGAAGCTGGCGCGCTGGGGGTAGGGAGTGGTGGGAGGCGAAGGAGAGGTGGGAAGCGGAATGGGTGGGGTGGGGGAGGGAAGCAGAGTGCGGGAGGGGTGGTGAACTAGCCAGGACCTTGCCTCCGGTTGCCCTCACCAGTGTCACCGAAGGGAAGCCGGGCGCATTTCGGCACAAATCATTGACGGCTAACGTTCTAATTCCCCTCCACACTGTCCCTGTCCTTTGCAGTCTTGCCCTTTCCCGGTGAGCTCATATTTAATTACCTTAATGTTGAAATGAATAAGAAATGGATCGATGGATAGTTTATGGAACACGATAGATAATCCAAGAGCATACTAGGACCCTGGGCTGCCGGCACTGGGAGTTATTTCTTCAGAGCTCAGCTTCATCTCCCAGAGACAAACCTAATTTTCTCCCCTTCTTCCCCTCCCTTCTCAGCCCCCAACACCCTCTAAGGAGTGCTGGCACGCTGATCTCGGCAGCGTTCCTCTCCTCAAAGCGGAGGCGGGGGTCTCCATAAAGTGGGGCTAGGGGAAAATTGCTCGGGGAGGGGGTACTGTGGTAGAGACAAGTGTGATTTGACATCTTAATGCTCCTGTGGTTGACGGGCTTTTGGACTCAGTTTCCCCATCTGCACGGTTGTTTTCCAATGCCACCTCCGCTACAGAGGATTGCCAAAAAGCTTTACTCGCCCTTAGCAAAACTGCTTTGGAAAAGTAGTGCGAAAGGCGCTAGATGGGGTGTAAATTAAATAAAACTGTTCCAAGGCTCCAGTAACCGTAGGGGTGTAACATAATCCTAGTCCTGCTCCGAGAGGGACACTGCCCTCAAAGCTAGAACCGCAGAGGCTCCAAGAAGATTAAATAAAGTGTGCGTGTGCGTGTGTGTGTGTGTGTGTGTGTGTGTGTGTAGATTGATTGCAATGCTGGCCTGTTTTGCTGCCAGAGAATGGAGGATGTCCTGCAATTTAAGTCCCATCATCTATTATTTTGTTTATATGTGAAGAATGCTTGTAAACTGCACAAAGCTGTAATTATCTTAAGCCTCATTTGCACACCTTGTTCCGAAGCAATTATTAAAAAGATTTTGAAAACAATTAGCTCTCTAAACAAAGATAATCTATTGTCAGTAGCTGAGACTGGCAGGAGATAAGAACAATGTGCGGAGATAAGGAAAGCCAAAAGGTGGAAGGAGAGTGACTTTATGACTGTACTTATCTCTGATTAGATAAGTTCAAAACTGAAATTTTAAGTATACTTCAAAAATGTCTTTATTTCAGTGTGCCCTCTTAGAGAAGAATGGTGAAGAACTAACCCCGGGAGCTTTAAACTTTCAGTATGTTTTGATTCTATCTGCCAAAGAGGTCTGCACCACAGGACATTCTGCATTTTGAGATCTAAGTGGGAGAAGGGTTTCCCCTTGCATTATTTATATGATTTTAAAATAATGCATCTAGCCCAGTGCACCCTGCAATGTGCATTTCAAACTCATAAAGGGTCACACCTCAAGATTGCCTCCAGGGTATTCCCAGAAGACAAGAAGGCTCTTCTAGCTGAGCTCCCACACAATCCTTTCTTCCTTGGAACTCTGTATATTCCATGCAATTAAACCATGGGAGCAGATGCTGATACTTCATTACAATTAGACTTATTTTTTAAAATGTATTTAACGGGTGTGTATTATTTCAAAAGCGCTCCTGCCTCCTGGTATGCCCACTGACTTACTTTCTTAACTGGAAGCCTGGCACTGCTGAGCTCAAGGCCATGTGTCTGGTAATTTTCCCTCACTGTCTTATTTTAGTGCTCATGACGTTTCAGATGAAGTCTTAAGGAACTGCAGTGTCCTGCCAGGAAGAATGTCTCCACTTGGAAGAGTCCTTATTGACATGGCAGCTGTGTGAGGACCGGAACGGGAGTTTAAATAGGCTCTGAAAATCAGTACCCTAAAGTCTGGAGCAAGTGTGCACAATTAAAACATGGGTAGAGGGTCTATAAAGTACAGCCACGTTCCTTAAAAGATAAATGGTATGTTGAGTGTAGAGCGTGCTTTGCAAGGTTCTGTGTCGGGAAGTGAGGCATAGCTAGAACAAATAAGAGCAGGTATAAATTTACAGAAGAGAATGCGGAGGGCAATTAGACACCCATATGACCACCTTCCCCTTTCCTCCGGACCCCTCCAACCACTTCTTTTCATCTCTCCTCAAAAGAAACCAGGACACCCTAGACACCTGCAACTGCGAAGATGTTTGTGTGGGTGTTGTAATAGTCGCTGAGGTAAATGAGCGGCACTTCTCAGAGGGGACCCGCCAGCCGCCTAACTAGAAAGAAAAAGTGTTATGCATCTTGTACCAAGCAGCCTACCTGCTATTTCGATCCCTTGGTTAAGGGAACCAATTGTTATAAATGATAATTATTGGCTCGGATATATAAGGTTTCCCAAAATGGAACCTTTCACTGAAACCACTAAAAGAGGTAAAATGACATGAATTTACAAACCACATAAACCAAATGATCCATTTTAAAACGCGTACAGAAAGATTTGAGTTGTTCTGTAATATAAAACCTTTGCTGTCAATGCAAATCGCATGAAAAACAGAGACACGGCAGGGATTTAAAGGGAACAAGCCTCGATGCTACCCTCCTATCCCGCCCGGGTGTTCGAGGGTCAAGCTGCCCAAAGTCTCGTGGCCACCTTGTGGGCCTTGGCAGGGCAGATAAAGGCCAGGTGCACATAAACTCCCGGATCCAAAGGCTCAGGCGAAAACACTGCATCTGCTAGGGTTTCCTCGCTGGGCAGACAAGGCCTTGGTTCAAAAACCTGTAGCTGGTTTCTATTTGTGCCAGTCTCTTCTGGCTTGAAGTAAGACGCCTTGGTGCACCCAATCCACTTTCTTGGCATTCATTGACCTCCGAAGACTGTGAGGACCCTATCCTACCTACAGACTCTTGGAAGGCAAGGACATTGCAAAGTGTTTCTTCAGTAAATAAGTGTCATCTCTCTGGGGCAGTGTGGAGAATCCCAGATCCAGACTGAGGTAACCATATTCGTCTTTTCCCAGTGCCAATCAGAAGCCCCGGCTGCCCAGGGCCCTTGGGAAAGCCCGCTCTTGGCGCCACGGCAGCCGCCCACCTGCCTTCGGAGGTACGTCGCTGCGCGAGAGGTCTGGACAGGCCTGGGGCTCGACGCGGGCAATGTGTGGACCCAGAGAAAAGAAACTCAAAACCAGTCCATTAGTAAATGAGTTTTGTGTTGTCAAGGTTCTTTCCCATCCACTTGCTGTTCTGAAAAATAGATCACGTTTCGTTATCTTTAGTGGGAATCTGCAACGCGACACCGGATCCGCGCGGCCCCCGCCCCCTCCCCCTCCCTCCCTCCCTCCCTCCCTCCCAGCTTCTCTCCTGGTTCTGCCCGGCTGAGGGGAGCCGGCCGGCCTCCTTGGCTGATTTCTGAACAATGAGGATTTGTCTGTAGCCCCAATGTATTTATGTATGGAGGGGGTGGGACACAGTTTTCTTTTGGAAGCGGGAAGCAGGCGATCGTAGGCTCCGGCTTCCTTGGTGCGTGTGTGGAGGGACGACCCAGGCTGACAGCCGCCCCTTCCGCACCTGGACAAACAGAGACAGCTGCGAGACCCGGGCGAGAGACCCTCCAGCCTCGCGCAGCTCCCGAAAATGCCCTCACCACATTCTCTGCAGAGACAGGGGGGATGGGGGCAGATAGAACCCTACATCTCCAAACACCTCACCCTCACCTTTGTCCCCACCCACCAGACCTCCCTTCTTCTAGCTCCCAGGGGACACACAAAACACACCTAGAAGAAAGGGCGGGCACGTGGTGGGAGGTGTGATGCTCGGTCTCTTGCGGTGTCGCTGTCTCATTCTGGGTTCTCCAACTAAAAGAGGAAATGGGTTTGTTCAGAATGTACCTGAACTTCTTATTCTCTACCATTCTCTTACACTACCCCCTTTCTCCTCTCTCCGTCTCCCTCTTCCCCTCCTCACCTTTTTCCTTGCCTTCCCACTTTCTCTCTCCTCTCTGCTCATTACTGTTACCTCAGCTGGGGTCTGAGGAGGTCTGGCCCAGGGACACCAATGGCCAAGTGTGAGCCAGAAGGAAGATTCGACCCAATATCAGACCCCTTTCTGGAGCAAGGTGTTGCAATAACTAGTTCTAAAGAATTTAAGATTCAGTGGGCCCTTCTCTTTAAGTTTTCCTTCGGAGTGAGTTTAAAAAAATGAAACTCTGAGAGTGCTTGTCTTCCATTGAATTTCCAATCAGGTTTTCCCCTCTCAACTAATGTACATCCTGAATACCACATCTGTCTAAGCTAAGAAGAATTTCCTTTTAGGAGGTGAAAGCCTGCAGCTTCCCCTGTTCAGAGGAAAGTGCCAGTGATGGTAATGCGGGGTGACACTAAATAAACAGTTAGGGTGGACTGGAAGGATGGAGTTAATTATCCAGTGAGCTGCATTTCAGCCCAGACCATCAGGGGCTGATTTGTTTTGGCTCACAGTCCGAAGAGAGAGACAAACCACTCTTCTCCACATCTCTCTGGGACCCCAATCACTCATATCTCAAACAAAATAAAACAAAATACCACCACCCAGGTATCACTGCTTCAATTAAAACCTGGATTATTACTCTTCTACAGGCTGTAAAGAAAATGTACATTTTTTTTTCTAGGAGTTCTGGAAAGAAACCCAAATGCACTCCTCAAAGAGAAAAATAAGGGTAGTTGAAGTCCCAAATCTTTCTGTGGAGTTTCAGTCAGAAGGAAAGCAGATATCCCGTGTTCCTCTCCATCTCTTCACTTGAATCCTTACCGTCAATTTATAAATCTACATGTTTATAAAAACTAAGATGTTGGCCGGCCTTTCACTATGGTTTTTACTCCCTCTTTAAAAAATCAGACTTTGTGAAATTTTAGATGCAATTAGATTTATTGTTTGCGTGATTCAGTGACTATCCGGTTTCCTCAGGTAAGCCTGCACTTATATATAAATCCTAGTAACTTAAAACGTCTCCCTTCCCAGTTTGCTCCCCCCCCACACACACACACATTCTGATATTAATAATCCCCGGCTGCCCCTCTTTCCGGGTCATTACGGTACTGCTGGTCTCTAATCAATCCTAATGCGATGGCAATTGGAGTCCCTGATGACTGCAGCTCGGGTTTCTTGTAATGGCTCTACCACATTTTCCTGGACCTCCTTCTTTAACCTGAGATGCCAGGGGGACGAGTCCCTTCTAGGCAGCTGATTACTTCAAGATGTGAGGGAGGGCTGGTTTGAACAGGAGGAGAAAGACGCACACAGTGTGGCCGCCACAGCCCGCAGGGCCGAGCAGACATCTGAACACCAGACCGCGGGCACACGAATGCTTCTTGCTACTCTTTTCCTTTTCATCCACTCTCCTGTCCTGGTTCACCTTGGCGGACCGAAATGACGACTTTCAGGCCATTTCCCCCCACTCCACTCCACTCCCTGCCGGGAGAGGCCTGGAGATCGACGGGCCTCTCCGGTTCTCAAGAATTCTCACCTTGGCAGCGGGCTCCCTGGCCAGGCCTGCCTTTTCTCTGGGATGAATGCAGCTCCCCACTCCTCTTCCTCCCCAATCCTAGAGTAGGTGCCCAGAGAGACTGGATTCTCTCCCATTCCCTCTCTAATCCCCGACCTCTCTTTGTTTCTCACCCCACCAAGGTCTGAAGCTCTCAACCCACTCCTGACCCAGAACCCACTCTCCGAACAGAAGTTTGGCCTGGTCCTGTCTAGACTGAGCCTTTCTCCCCCCCCCCCCCAAGCTCCGAGGACCCGTCCTGGGAGACTTTAACCTCTAGATGCAAAGGGCTTCTTTCTAGCTGGTGGGAAGAGAAGACCGATTCCTGGAACCTCCCCTCTCCAGCCCAAAGGTTCTTTCACCTCTCTTCCACCCCAGGTTCAGACTCGGCCCCGAGGCGATCAACACATTCGTGGCATTTGTATTCTTCCATTTCTCAGTCTAAAGCCATTTAGAGTAATCCGAGCCCAAGATAATTGCCACGTCTGTGCCGCGATACTTGAGGAAAAAAAAAAGAAAGGAACCCAGGATAATGCTCTGAGCTGCAGAAGAAAGTGCTGTGGACAAATTGGGCGCTGAGCTGCAGAGATGGATAGCTTTGTTAGGAACGGCCAGTGGGTTGTGACTCAATTAGTTCATTGCTGGGAGCCCCCGGTGTTGTACACGGAGGTCACCTCCAGGCGAACTTCCCCGGTGGCTCCCGGGAGGGCGCGGGGAGAAGCTCCACCGAGTGGGCGTGCTTGAGGCCTGTCCCTTTGTCCGTGCAGATCCAGCGCCGTGGGAAATGCTCTCGTACCCACCAGAACACATGGTTGGCTTCTCGTGGGCAAAGCTGAACTGTCCCAGTTCCCGAATGGGCCGCGCAGCATTTGTCTGTAGCCCCAAGCCTTCTGAGCAGAGGGAGAGCAAAGGACTGAGTAAGGGTGCTAGCAGGGTGCTCGTTGACCCAGGCCTTTTGCTGCGTCTCTCGCCCACCCGCCTGGGCTTGGACCTGGCCACAGGGTTTCCGACACCGCCCCAGTGCTTGGCTAGGTTCTCCTGGAAGCCAGCCGGGCAAGGATGCCAGGAAGCGGGTGCCTGGCGAGGAACGCGTTTAGGACTTGGAAGAAGGCAGGCTGTAAGATTCCATGCCTCCCCTTAGCTCTGCTCAGGTTCCCCCGCCGTCCCACCCAGACCCCTGGCGCTCCGCTCGGTGCGTGGCCCCGCGTGCTCGCGGTCCCGCCAGCCGGCCCGCAGCGCCTAGCCTCGGGGATCCGGGCCTCCTGCCCGCCCCGCCGCGGGCGCAGGAGACTCGGTCCCCGGGCTGCGCGAGAGCTCGGGGGCACCAGCGCCGCCCAGCCGCGCAGCCCGGGGGTCGCGCGCTCCGGAGCCGCGGCTCCCGGGGTGGTCGCGGTGGATCAGTGGCGCCGCCGGGCGTCGGGCTGGGGGAAGGAAAGGACCGGGCCGGGGAAGGGCGGGGACCCGAAGGAGGCGCGGGGTCAGCGGGGCCGGGAGGGGCGCGGGCCTGCGGCAGACCGGCGCGGCTCGAGGACACAGAGGGCGCTGTCTTCCTGGCCAGGGAGCCGGGCCTGCAGCTGCCGAAGCACCGCGGAACAGCCGGCGGCCCGAGCCCCGGGGCGAGGACCCGGGTGGCAGCCCCCGAGTGGAGTCCTGGGAAGACCATCTTCAGCTCCACCATTTCCTTGGGGCTTAGCCCGCCCTGCAGGGTCCCCACCTCCCTTTTCCCGGTGAAGTCTGCTTTTCCATACGGGTGACCTGCGGCTGGAAACTGACTCCAGCCCATCCTTCTAGTCGAAGCACTTCAGCAAATGGTCTCACCTAGTTTGGCTGTCCCTTGCCCAGGGATGAAAAATTTATTTACCGTCACCGATTGGGCAGGACACTCTTGCAGAGACCAGAACCGTCTAAGGGACATCTCATAAGCACTCCATCCAAATCCACACTTTTTTAAAGAAAAGTAAATATTAATTCATGAGAATTTGCTCTTCCTCCATTCTAAAAGTTCATGCTTGTCTGTTATCTACCACGGATAAAGTGTTCTTGTCTTCCCGAGAGCATCATGAACCAGACAAAACAGAAGGATGTCAGACTCACTGATCGTTCTTGAAAGGTCTTCCTGTGCTATTGGATGTCAAGGTCCTCCTGGATTTGGGCGTAGATGTAGAACTGATGGTCGGTCTTCTTACAGCTCCTCCAACAGAGCACGTCTAGTTGCAGACTCCATTTGCATTTTCTGGGCTGTCTTCCGGAGCCCCTCTGGCAGAATTCAGGTGGCCTGGCAATCCGCCTCTGGGTGGGCCGCCATCCCCTGACTCTTCACATTGAGGAACGCTTCTCCGGTGGGAACGTCTGTTTCTATTCATCCGATTTTTCTAATTTCTTTGATCAGACTAAATATTTTCTTGGCAAACGGAAATTGACCGTGCCATGAATATGATAACAACCTGCTTGGGGGAAAAAAAAAAAGCTATTTTGTTTCCAAGCAGCAGGAAAGGGGGTGGGGAAGCTAGCGACTTAGAAATGCCTGTAACAGATTCCAGCACACACATCTTTCCCAGTCTCTGTAGCAGCTTTGTGAAGCTTCCTTTCCCTCCTCAAGTAGCTTCTTCCCTTTCTCTCTCTCTCTCTCTCTCTCTCTCTCTCTCTCTCTCTCTCTCTCTCTCTCTCTCTCTCTCTCTCTCTCTCTCCCCTCCCTTCAGATGAACACACACCTGGCCTCCTAAGAGTCTTTGATTGTCTTTATTAAAAAATAGAACTTCAATGGATGCCTCTGAAAATTTTCCCTTTACAACGCAGATGAAAGGCAAGGTTAATACAATGTTCTCCTAATCCCTTTGCCTTCTGAGTCAAAATAAATATTTTCTTCTGCGTGTGACTGTACATCCTGCCTTTGGGCTCTAGCTGTAAGCAAATCAGCTGGTAATAAAAGTGTTTGGAGGCTGTGTATTCCATGAAATTCTCTTGAAATCAAGGGGGGAGGGAAGAGTCTTACCTCACAGGCAAAAATTGGTGGCTTTCTGAAAAGCTGCAAGAAAAGGACCTTTCACCTCTCATTAGTGATGCCATCGGTGCTCAGGCAGAGTGGAGCTGAGGTCATGTTACATATGGCACACAGTCTGCTCAGCACTTGAAACGTCAGCTTTGAAATTTTAGAGAGGGGAAAGGTCATCTTTAATAAGCTAAAGTCTGGAGCTCCCTTTGCCCTCCTTGCTAACTGGGTGGGTGTCCATATGCTTGAGACCCTCTACACAAGGTGGTTATTTTTTTAAATTGCAATTTTAAACTGATTTTTGTTTCACGTCTTCATTTGTGTTTTCAGCTATAAATACTGAAAAAAGCCTTTCACTTTTAGAGTGACTCTGTCATCTTTCCTCTTCTTTTTCTGCAATCATAAAACTGTCTGTTCTAAGTGATAGATTTTTAGAACCCCCCACTTCCCAGGAGAAAAGGAGTATATGTGTCCATCTGCATCCATAGATGCAGTCATGTGGGCTATAGGGTTACCCCTCTGAGTAGGTAATTTAGCCTTCACTTCTGTACACTACTACATAATTTACTGAACTTTCAGAATATTAAAACCTCCATGCTCTGTGAAAGCTCTAGTTTCTGAAAACTTCCTGAGGACTACTAAAAATTTTCATGCCAGTTACTGAAATTTCACATTTTATTTTTACCATGTGGTTGAAACTCTCAAATCAGAATCTACTGATTCTTCTGTAATGCTTAAAGTTAAGGATAACCAACAGATGGCATGATGGTACACCCAAGCACTGAACAAAAGTGCTAACATCCCACTTCCTTGTTCAGAAAATATTAGGAACATTTGTGAGTGTTTAATCCTCAAATTTGTTCAAGAAGTGAAGTCAACCAAACCCAAACAACTCAACTATCCCCAGATCTCTTTGTAGTCACTGTAAAGATGGATAAAAATACTTTTCTTTCATGTAAACTACAAGGAACTTCTCAATGGGGATTTGCCATTTACTTTGTTTCAGAAGTTTATTCTCCATATAAACCTACCAACCAGGCTGTGCAGCCTTAGACACCATTGAATGAATTCTTCATCTATTTGTCTTTGTTATTTATTAATTTTAACTGTTTATCACTGTATGCCAGATTCCAGATGTTTTTCAAGTTTTTTCTCCTTTTAAAAAATACTATCTTTTTGCTTATAAAATAAACTTTAAAAGGAAGACAATAATGTAGGGCAATCAACTTAAAATGCCTTCTCCTACTCTGCAATTGAAAACACTGAAACAGTCTTCAAACAGCCTCTTGGACCAATGAGGATTTCCCCGTTTGTAAACATTTTAATGATTGTAACATGTACATAGATATTTGGAGTTGTTTTATGTCTATTTTGAGTCTCAAAAATCCTTATAGTTGAATGAGCAAATTTTAAAAGAGGACTTTGTGCACAATAGCAACTGAAACTATAGATGAGCAAGATGATTTCACCAAGAATGACATCAAGTAAATAATTTATTTCTCATCACTCTCCTACATTAGGGTTTACTGCTAATGAGCTAGTGGACTTGATGATACTCCAGCTAACCCAAAGCACTTGAGGCTTTGATGACCCAAATGGTTTAGTAAATTCAATCAATCTAGTCAATAGAAAGTGAAGATAAAGATGCACACTGTTGTTGTAGTGTGTGTGTGTGTGTGTGTGTGTGTGTGTGTGTGTGTGTGTGTTTGTCTGTGTATGTGTAAAGGTAGTGTTTTTTTTTAAATTAAATTGTAAAGATCCTTCCCCCAAACCCAGGATAACTTAATAGTAAATTATGGCTCTTCAGTAAGCCTAAAAAAACAAGGAGCAACAGAATCAATGACAGATTGATAACTCATTAAAGGCCTGTAAAAAGAATAGTAATAAGTTTCACTTCACTTCTTACAGCATCCCTCACTGAAGAACCTTAAACATTTTACAAGCTTGAACTCATTGATTTTCTGAGATTGTTACGAAGGATTGTACCTATTGCAAACGATGACATACTTATTACAGAAATGAGCCAGAGCCAGGCATAGGAGCATATGCTAATAATCCAAGCCCCATACTTGGGAGGCTGAGGCAGGAAGAGCGAGAGTTTGATTGAGGCCAAGGGTTTGGAACATAACTCAGTTGATAAAGTTACTAGCCTAGTATGCATGAAGTCCTGGGTTCAATCCCCAGTAATATATAAAACCAGGCATGGCAGCACATGCCTGTAATCCCAGCATTCAAGGAGGTAGGGGTAAGAGGATCAGAAGTTCAAGGTCACCCCAGCTATATAATGAGTTCAAGGCCAGCCTGAGCTATTCTGAGACCCAGTCCAAAAAAATGAAATGAAAAGAAAAGAAACAAAAACATGGCAAAATAAGAGTAAAATCTTCACATTTAAAAAAAATCAAAACAGGGCTGGAGAAATGGCTTAGTGGTTAAAGGCACTTGCTTGCAAACCCTGAAGGCCCAGGTTCCATTCCCTAGTACCCACTTTAATGCCAGATGTACAAGGTGACACATGCATCTGGAGTTTATTTGCAGTGGCTGGAGGCCCTGGTGTACTCATATTCTCTCTCTCTCTCTCTCTCTCTCTCTCTCTCTCTCTCTCTCTCTCTCTCTCTCTCACTGTTTCTCTGTACAAATAAATAATGAAAAAAATTTAATCAATCAATAACATTTTAAAAACCATGGCAGAGAGGTTGTATACTTTCCCCAAGGTGACATAATTTAGGGACAAGTGTTATGAATCCCAGAGTTTTCCTAATTTATTAATTCATTCATTCATTTGTGGTTGTTCTGAGACTCAAACCCAGGGCCCCTCAAGTGCTAGGTAAGTGCTCCACCACTGAACTATGCTCCAACCCCTTATTTACTTAAAAATCAATTTTCCATAAATAAATAAGTGATTAAAATAACCTGGGTTTTGTTTCACATGTACATGGTCCCCAGGACTAAACAAGCAAACAAAAAACGAATTTGATCTTAGTGAATCCTTTATATAATATTTTTCCTCTGAAGTTAACGCTATAATTCAGGGTCAAGATTTGTAAGAAATTTTAAAAAATGATTTGTGTGAAAGTTCATAAGTGTTTTAAAATTGCCAGGGGGAAGGGGAGAGAACATTAGCCCATCTAGTTCTTCCATCCTGCCAGGAAATAAACTGTAGTCTTAGTTGGTGCAAATGTCAAGTGGGAGGAGAAATAGAGATTACAGAACCATGAGGTCATTATGACAGCTTAACTGTTCCAGAGAGAAGTTGTTAAGTGTTCCTAAACATGGTTACAATAGAATACATATTCTACGACAAGATTTGGTTTATCTTTTAATGCCTACAATTCTTTCTTTGCCTTACTGAGGAGAAAAAATATTTAAAATTCGACAAAATTAAAGGTTTGATTGCTTTCCAGGGCAGAACTTCATAAACTTTAGTGGAATGCTCTGAGGCACTTGTAAAAATGCATTTCAACGGACCCTACCCGCCCAGTGACAGGTGCTTAGGTTTGAAGAGGGACCCTGGGCTGTGTGCTTGTACAAACACATAATGTTGATATGGCTGGTTGGTGAACAATACTCTGAGGAAAACAACCACCCTGACTAAGATAGAGGCATAATAAAAGATATCTTTCAAGGAAAATAAAGTTTCAACTCCCTAAGTTTTACAAGATGGAATTTACCCTTTTTTTTTTTTTTGTATCATTTTGGGGAAGGATGTTGAGATTGCATTTTTTAGTGGAGGGGAGACTGGGTTTCTGATAAAATTTTGTAGGATTGAAAAGATTAGTAGCTAGTGATTTTTTTTTTTTTTTTTTTTTTTTTTTTTTTTTTTTTTTGGTTTTTTTCAAGGTCCAGGCTGACCTGGAATTCACTCTGTCGTCTCAGGGTGGCCTTGAACTCAAGGCAATCCTCCTATCTCTGCCTCCCGAGTGCTGGGATTAAAGGCGTGTGCCACCACACCTGGCTCGATAGTGATTTTTTAGGAAATCACTGCTCTCTTTAAATGCTTGTTCTAGAGTTGATGGTGCAGTTTAGAGGTGGAGTAGTTGCCTAAGTTTGTGTTTAGGCACTGAGATAGATCCTCAATACAACAATAGAAATTTTAAAAAAATAAATAAATAAAAGGGACAAACAAGTATGGTGGTGCATGCCTTAAATCCCAGCACTAGGGAGGCAAAGGTAGGAGAAACTCAGTGAGTTCAAGGCCACCCTGAGACTACCCTATCTCAAAAAAACAACTACTCAAGGAAGGAAGGAAGGAAGGAAGAAAGGAAGGAAGGAAGGAAGGAAGGAAGGAAGGAAGGAAGCTTGTTTCTGCTGGATGAGTTAGTAGGAGTGACAACAGACCAGGAGTCACAAGGAAGAAAAGCCTCTGAAGAAATTCTAAGCACCAGTCACAAAAATTAAGTAAATCTCATTGTCCAAGGAATAGTGCAGAGTATTGCTTTCTAAACAGCAGTGTAAAAGCACTGGGGCTTTTAAGCATCTCTTCATTGTGTATGAGCCCTGTAAACAGGGTAACTCAATTGAACCCTCCTCCCTCTAGATCTTCAAGAAATAGAGATACTCCAGAGAGGCACATGACTAAAGCAGTGGAAAATGGGATTTTCCAGGAAGTTAGATGTTGTCTACACTGCAAATCGTGGCCCTTTGTTATTTATAAAGGTTTATAAAGGATTTCTCAGTGGTGGTGCTATATAGAAGATTTGCTATATAAAGGACTATATAAGCCATGGGCTTTGCTTGTAAAAGGGAGATTAAATACCAGAAAAAGTCAGTAATTATAATTCTATTCTTTTTTTCTTAGAGATGACTTGAAAATGAGATGATGAAAACATAGGCACCATAGTCTTTACTGTTGGAAAAGGCTGAGAAGTCACTGGTTGAACTTGCCAATTGTGTGTTACTGAGGATTGAACCCAGGTTCAAGTGCTAAACAGGCATCCTATTGAGATACACCTCTATATCTTATTTAGTTGTTTGCTGGTTTGTTTATTATTATTATTATTTTTCAAGGTAGGGTCTCATTCCAGTCCAGGCAGACCTGGAATTCACTATGTAGTCTCAGGGTGGCCTCAAACTCACAGCGATCCTCTTACCTCTGCCTCCGGAGTGCTGGAATTAAAGATGTGCACCACCATGCCTGGCCTTAATTTTTTTTTTTTTTCCTTGAGACAAGGTCTTATAGTCCAGGCTTGCTCCAAATCACAATCATCCTGCTCAACCTGGTCAGTGCTGAGATTGCAGGTATACACCACCGTGCCTAGCTAAGCCTGTGAATCTTAGTAGAATCCCACAGAAAACATTCTTAATTCTATCTACTTGACTCTAGGAGAACTCACTACCTCATGCCTGTCTTGTATGTTTCAAGACTAATCAAGACAAGAAAAATATGTATAATGATAGCAAAGTCATATGTGACCCATGGTCTTAAAAAACCAGACAAAATGTGAGAGTGACCTGAAGGAGATCTTCTCATGAATTGGCTAGGTAGAAAGCGGGCGTGAGCCATACTAGCTAAACTGCTCTCGCAAGTTTCCATTTTAGGCATTTCTGCTGTTTGTCCACTGCTGAGGAGGCTGAGGAGTTCACTATAGGAAAAGTAAATATTGTCATTTCAAATAAAGAACTGTTGATTATATAACAGAACAGAGGCTGCCTTCTATTTTTGAGTCTTGCTAAGTTAATTGGGGACACTAGCCAAAGCAGCTGCCCAAGAGACAGTGTTTTCCAATAGCTACAACCCTTGATGCTGAACTGGCTTCCTGTTTGTCTATAAGGTGGCAATCCCACGGCTCTTTGTGTTGAATATTCTCTGGCTTCTATTGGGGTGGAGGAAATGGGGATGCCATTTGTATTACTTTACCATCCCATTTGACTCCTACAGTGAGGGCACACCGTAAGCCAAAACAGATCAAAGCCCAGCCAAAATGTGAATGGGATGCAGCCCAGATTCTTCTCAATGAAAGAAGAAAGCATTCTGGAGGTTCAGTCAGTAATGGATCATTTAACATGCATGAAACTCTGGGTTCAATCCTTAGCAGGATTGTTGTTGCTGCTGTTTTGTTTGTCTGGCATATTTCTAGTAATATGAGAAACACACGAATCAGCCATGGTCAGTGTGTATAATCTATGGTATTTTCCTCCCAATTCAATATTATTCCTACTGTGGTGATGGACACCAGTTTTGGCCAACACAACTAGATAAGTATTCTATTTCAGATTTCCTCAAAGCAGGGCAGTTTCTGGGAGGATGACCGATTTCACTTTGCCCTTCTGGTCATCCTCAGAGTCGGCTTGTTTCCCACATCTACTTTTCACTTTTCATCACAAATTGAAGCCTGGAACTGATCAACTGCAGAGACTGTTTTGTCTTCTTTGCAGCCACTGGACTGGACAGCCCCCAACCAAGAACAACCACCAAGATGGCCAGAGAGTAAGAAAAAAGTAAAGCATTGTTGTAATAGTATTTCCATTTGAAGGAGGGATTCCAAAATTTTGATAGGTACAATAAGGCATCTCCTTTTTTTTCTCTCTCTCTCTCCTCTTCCCTTCCCCTCCCTCTCCTTTTTAAAAATTTCATTTATTTATTTATTTGCAAGCAGAGAGAGAGATAGAGAAAAGATAGATAAAGAGAGAGAATGGGCAAGCCAGGGCTTCAAGCGACTGCAAACAAACTCCAATTGCATACACCATTTTGTGCATATGGCTTTATGTGATTACTGGGGAATTGAACTTGGGTCATTAGTCTTTGTAGACAAGTACCTTAGTCATTAAGCCATCTCTCCAGCCCTCTTGCCAGATTTTTTTTCTTTTCTTTTTTTTTTTCTTGACTATCCATAATTGCATGCATTGTATGAGCAAATCTTAATGAGCCCCATTACCCTCCTCCCTGTCCCCAACCAGCTGGGGACCCTCCTTGTGGGCATACTGGATCAGTCCATGGTATAGGGGGGTTATAGCACAGAAGGTAGCAAGGCCCCCCCTTTGTGTGTTGTTGCTAAGGGGGGCAATGTCTCTGGATATTCTCCCCCACCATGGCTCCTACATTTTTTCTGCTCCCTCTTCTGTTCAGTTCCCTGAGTCATGGTGGGGGAGATATAAGTCTGCTTTATTGTTGAGATCTTAAGTGTCACTGGACTTCTGCTATGGATTGTGTTGGATATCATTGGTGTCTGTCTCACTGACCTATCCTGGGTTATGTGACTTGCTGTGGTGATAGGTCTCATGTTTATCATGCCACTCTCTCATAGGTTTCATTTGGGGCCTACACGATAGACCCCCACGTGGATCATCTCTTGTGGGAATGTCAGCCATCATCCTGTGGCTTGTTGGTGGTTTTGGATTGACCTTGGCTCTCTCACTTCCTTCTGAAAAATACAAACAGAATCTCCAACAGAGTGTGAGATCAGTATAGGTTAAATGAGACACACACTGCTAATTTGGCAAGATTCTATTTGGCATAGCCTCTCTGTAGTTCTCTAGTAGTGGGAATTTCCCCTTAGAGCCCAAGTTTTTGGTCTCCATAGGATTTTTCCCTGGATCCCAATTCCAGTTAAAGGTTTCTTGTCACTGAGTGGGTTTCTTGGCCAATTTGAAAGCCGTTGATTACCCCCCCCACACACACACACACACTAGGTTTTGGTGTTGCTATTGAACAAATGATCACTTCTTGACTCTTTAATCTCTCCCATAAAGCAGTGTGTTCAGCATTCTCATGACAACAGTCTGAATTTTATATCAGAGGTCTCTGCTTTCTCCAAATATCTTTGACCAGTTTCCCCTGCAGCTCATATAGCACCTACCAGCACTACACATGCTACCATCTGGGAGTTGGTTACTATTCTGAATCTTGCAGGTTTTCTCTGTTGTGTGATGACTTTCTGTTGTTTCTTCAGCCATAAGATTTTACCTTTATCCTGGGGTGGGTATTCAAGAGCTTTGACAGAATCCTGTCTTGTTTGGGGGACCTCATGGGTCTCTTTTTTTTTTTTTTTGGTTTTCCGAGGTAGGGTCTCGCTCTAGTCCAGCTGACCTGGAATTCACTCTGTAGTCTAAGGGTGGCCTCGAACTCACGGTGATCCTCCTACCTCTGCCTCCCGAGTGCTGGGATTAAAGGTGTGCGCCACCACGCCCGGCCTTCATGGGTCTCTTTGATCAACAGCTCAGTATGGGAAGGAACCAATGACTGGGACAGGGAATTGCAGGTCTGATCAGTTTTTAATGGGGTTAGACTTCCTCTCCTTTTATTCATGGTCCCTCTTACCAGGTGATGCCCACAACTTCCTCAAGAGCTTACTGTGTTTAAGTAAGGATTTTATGGCTTCGATTCATTATTTGTTTAGCTTATTGTATATGTCCTCCCACCCTCTCATTCCCCCCATTCCTTCCATCCCCTTTCACAGTCTCACATTCCACCTGTCAGGTTTGCTTAGAGTTTAAGCTCAACCTGGTTATGAACCGCATATGAGGGAGAAGTATGTGGCATTTGACTCTCTGTTCTTGTGTGAGTTCGCTAAGTATGATCTGCTCCAAATCTGTGCACTTTTCTTTAAATTTCATTATGTCATTTTTCCTTTCAGCTGAGTAGAATTCTATCATAAATGTACCACAACTTTGGTACATTGGTCCAGGGTTGGGCATTTGGGTTGATTCCAATTCTTAGCTATTATGAGTTGAGCTACAATAAACATGATTGAGCAAATGACTCTGTGCTGAGGTGTGAAATCTTGAGGTTAGATGCCCAGTAGAGGGATAGCTGGGCCCATTGGTAGCTTTGTATCCATTCTATTCAGGAGTCTCCACACTGCTTTCCATAGTGGTTGTACAAGTTTGCAAACCCATCAGCAGTGAATGAGAGTTCCTTTCCCCCCCCCCACATCTTCACCAGCATCTATTGTTGTTGGATTTTTTAATGATTGCCATTCTGACTGGAGTAAGGTAGAAATCTCATTGTAGTTTTGATTTGCATTTCTCTGATGATTAAGGATGATGAACACAAAAAGTGAGAGTTGGCCATTTGTGTTTCCTCCTCTGTGAATTCTCTGTTGAGATCAATGTCCCATTTTGTGAAGGGGCTGATTGATTTTTTTATTGTTTATTTTTTTTTGAGTTCTTTATAAGTTTTAGATATTAGACCTCTGTCTGTGTTATAACTGGCAAAAATTATCTCCCAGTTTGATGGTGATAGGCTCTGAGTATGGTATGTTTGTCTGTATAGAAGCTTTTAAGCTTGATGAGATCCCATCCCTCTCCTTTTGAGATGCAGTTACTCTATGTTACCCAGGTTCCTCATACTCATGAGATGAGCTGGTCAAATGATGCTCCTACCTCTCAGCCTCTCCAGTAGCTAGAATTATGGGTGGACACTATGACCTGGCTGAACTCTGTATTTTAATAATTTTACCACATGAGCTTTGATCTCATGCCCATGCTTAGTCTGCTATCCACATTTTGAGAAATACTGATTTAGATAAATGGTAGAAAACGAGAAAGTAAATTTAAAACAAACTAAGGTTTGATTAATAAAAACAGAGGGATTCCAGGCTTGGTGTCACACACCTTTAATCCAGGCACTCTAAAGGCAGTAGTAGGAGGATCACTTTGAGTTTGAGGCCACTCTGAGACTGCATAGTGAATTCCAGGTCAGCCTTGGCTAGAGTGAGACCTGTTGTAGTCAGCCACACACTGCTGGGATGAATCTCCAAACCGGCACAGTTTACGGGAAGAAAGGATTTATTGAAGCTACAGATCCAGAGGAAGTTCCATAATGGTGAAAGAGGCTACCCATTTCACAGGTCCCAAGTTGAGAGAGAAACCCATTACCAACACCCCATGCACAATAAAAAAACAGGCAGGAGGGAGCCAAGGAGAGAATTTCTTTCCCTTTATATAGCCTTATAGTAAGGTCTTGCAACCCTATCCCAGACTTAATGGCTTTCTGCATGGCCCACACAGGAAAGGATGTTTACTTCTAGTTTCTTTGAGCTTCTTTATATCCTGCCCCCCCTACTAAGAGGCTGCCTTCCTATAAACATCCTCAGAGACCCACCCAAGATTACTAAAATGGTCATGTTGACAACAAAACTTAACCATCACAGACCCTACCTTAATAAATCAAAATTAAGTAAAATAAGCTAAATTAAAAACAGAGTGGATGGGAGGAGCGTTAATCAAAATTAAAGATGTTATAAATAAGCCACGTGGTGGTGCATGCCTTTAATCCCAGCACTTGGGAGGCAGAGGTAGGAAGATTGCCATGAGTTCGAGGCCATCCTGAGACTACAGAGTGAATTCCAGGTCAGCCTGGGCTAGAGCGAGACCCTACCTCGAAAAACCAAAAAAAAAAAAAAAGAGAGAGAGAGAGAGAGAGAGAGTCTGGGTAGAAGTACTGTGGAAATAGATAATGCTGTGCCCAGAAGCTGTAGATTGCTACAAGAAAATTTCAGTGCCAAGTACTGTCCACCAAGTTGTTGGTCATGGAGAGCCCTGATGCCCCCAAAATATCACTGACTATTGTTAAAGCTATTGGTTGACCACCAGAACTAGACGGCAAGACCATATTGCTTAAGACTTCAGAAGCTTGGGCTGCAGGTAACTGAGAAATCAAGCTGGAGCTGAGCTGTTGACTATCAAGATGCTGGAAAGAGCTATGTAGCCTGTTAGGGGAGAAAAGTCATCAGTGATCTTAGCAAGTAAGCTTTACAGCTGGTCAGCCAGGCCAATGATGGCATGTCTATTATGAGGGAAACCAACTGCTCTCTGTACTTGAGGCTGTTATGAGAGGAAATTCATGCCTGGTATTGAAAACCTAATCGAAAGCCTGTGGCTGGGGAGCTTATAAGCCCTTAGGGGAAAACTATTTCTGTTGTCTGAAAAATAGGTATATTATGTCCATCAAACTCCTTTCTAAATGCTTATATTTATGCCCACATATTAATGCCACTCTCACCTTTGATTAGAGAAGCTTCTCTTTTCAATGGCAGTGACCACTGGGGAGGCTCAAAATTCATCAATGTGCTGAGAAGAAATGACATTGGTGTGTTCAGCACTAAGTGACGCATCTCTCTACCACACCCTCCAAGGTTCAGGGATCATTGTGGGAGAGATGGTGGAAAAATGTAAGAGGCAAAGGAATAGGAGGAGTGCTAGCCATAATATTCGTGACCTCACAGTTGCTAATACTACCTACACAAACCCTGCATAATAGGAGGGGGAAAATGATGACATCAAAGTATAGAAGAGAGGCTAGTTGGAAATAAGGGATTCAGTAGAAGGGAAAAAGGGATGGTGGCGAGAAGGGATTATGGTCATGTTATATTTTCTATATGTGTGAAAGTTTGTCAATAAAAATTTTTTTTAAAAAAGTATTTCATGCCAGGTGTGGTGGTGCGCTTCTTTAATCCCAGCATTCGGGAGGCAGAGGTAGGAGGATCACCATGAGTTCAAGGCCACCCTGAGACTACATAGTGAATTACAGGTCAGCCTGGGCCATAGTGAGACCCTATCTCAAAAAACCAAAAACAAATAAATAAATAAATAAATGTATTTCAGAAATAATATATTTCTATAGTGCTTTCTATTTTTTAATCACTTCTAACATTTGATCATTATCTGTGATTTAGATGAGAAGGAACAATATTATTAACTCCACTTTTCCAAATAAAGAAACAAAGACATGGGTTGGAGAGATGGCTTAGCAGTTAAGGAGCTTGCCTGCGAAGCCTAACAACCCAAGTTCAATTCCCCAGTGCCCACGTAAATCCAGATGCAAAAGGTAGCAAATGTATCTTGAGTTCGTTTGTGGTGGCTACACGCCCTGGTGTGCCCATTCTCTCTCTCTCTCTCTCTCTCTCTCTCTCTCTCTCTCTCTCTCTCTCTCTCTCTCTCTCTTTTCTCTCTCTCTTCTTGCAAATAAATAAAGATTTAAAAAAAGAAATAAAGACAAAAAATAGTCAAGTGACTAGATATGGCATGCTGCAGTCAGTTTCTCGTGGCAGGCAGGAAGTACCCAACCAAAAGCAGTTTATGGGAGGAAAGTGTTTATTTTGGTTTACAAACTTGAGGTGAAGTTTCATGATGGCAGGGGAAATGATGACATGAGGGAGGTTGGACATCACCTCCTGACCAACATCAGTAGGTAGATAACATCAGTAGGAGAGTATGCCAAACACTGGCAAAAGGAAGCTACCTATGACACCCATAAGCTCACTCCCAACAACACACCTCCAACAAGGTTCCAATTTCCAAATTGTTACCAGCTAGGGATCAAGCATTCAGAACACATAAGTTTATGGGGGACACCTGAATCAAACCACCACATGGAGCTAAAAGCAAGAGATTTTTCATCTTTGTTTATAAACTTCATAGTCTCATTTTTAGTAGGCTAAAATAGCTATATGTATCTAAAACTTCTTAATGGCCCTAAGAAATTTCATGAATACTATTTCATTTATCTATCATGGACATGTCTTCCCCCAAATCTTTTAATATTATAAATGATGATTTCATTACTATCTTTTTTTATATGCCTTTGAGTACTTCTATGTGTTGTGTTAGGGTAAATTGTTAAAAGTTAAGTTGCTGAATCAAATGATTCATATATTAATTTTTATATATGTTGATAGGTTGTACATGAATTTGTACAATTATGTACTCGTGATGGTATACAAAACTACTTTTTTCTAAGTCACTGTTTATGTATTTTTGTTTGTTTGTTTTGAGATTAATGTCTCGCTGTGTAGCCCCGGCTGGCCTGGAACTTTCTATGGAGACCATGCTGATCTTGAACATACTGTAATGGTACCCCCTCTACCTCCTCGATGCTCTAAACGACTACTTAATCTTTGCCA
>PVHP010011098.1:0-10288 GCA_004024765.1 Zapus hudsonius
CCTTCCTTCCTTCCTTCCTTCCTTCCTTCCCCTCCAGAAAGATTTCACTATACATTTGCTTACTTTCAGATTTTCTATTTATTCCAGGATAGGTATTTGGCAGGTTTCTTTTCTACCTATCTAATTCATCTTAAAAAGTTGCTTTTCCAAGGCAGGATCTTGCTATGTTGCCCATGCTGGCTGCAAACCTGCAATTCTCCTGCTTCTGCTTGAGTGCTGGGATTGCAGGCATGCACCACAGCACTAACTTCACTGTAACTAAGTTTTTTTTCTTAAATATATATTTATTGTCCATAATGAGTTACATTATTCAGTGGGCAAACAATGAGTTGTTATCCCCAATTCCCCAATGCCCAGCTCCCCATCCCCAATCAGCTGGATATCCTCCTCTGTGGGCAGTCTGGATCAGTCCTTGTGGCAGGGGACCCTGGATAGCCTAGTACTCAGCCCGGTCCTCTTGGCCCAAGTGTGTTGTTACTGAAGGGTGCCATGCCTCTGGATAGTCTCCCCCACCACGGCTCTTATAATCTTTCCGCCCCCTCTTCCGCTCAGTTCCCTGAGTCGTGGTGGATGAGTATTAAGGCTGCTTTAAGGTTGTGAGTTTTGGGGTCTTTGTGTTGAAGATCGTTGGTTTCTGTCTCAGTGGCTTATCCTGTGTAGGTTGAATGTCTGTGGCTGTGGGTCCCTCGCTCCTCCCGTCATTCTCTGCAGGGTTCCATATGGATCCTCCACGTTATGACTGTGGTGGCTCCTCTCTTGCCATGTAACTAAGTTTTAAAAACCATTCCTGATATCATATTTTCAATGTAAGTGTAAGATTTAGAGTTAGCACATAAAGTAATGGGTTCATTATAGCATCTGCACACATATGTCCTACTTTCTTCTAATTCATCCATTTCTCTCTCTCTCTCTCTCTCTCTCTCTCTCTCTCTCTCTCTCTCTCTTTCTTTCTCAGTATGTGTGAGGTATGCACATGCTGGTGTAGTGCCCCTAGCGTACATCTTCGGAGGCCAGAGGACAATGGCAAGAAGTGACCATCTCCATCACTTACCTGCCTGTTTTTCCTCGAGACAGAGTCTTTTGCTGATTCCAGAGCTTGGCATGTTTCAAAAGCACCAATAATTCTCTGGACTCTGCACCTCATCGAGCTAGAATTACACAGCCAGGTAGTTATGCCCAGCTCTTTGCACGGGCCCTGCGAAAGTTAAACTGGGCAATCTCAGGTCCCCTCAGACCCTCCTGCTTGTGCAGAAGGCACACCTGACCACCGCGCCGTCTCTCCAGCCTCCACTTCTTCTTGGTATGAGCTATTGAGTGTTGTGTTTTCATTTCTTAATCAGGTCATTGATAAGTTTAAAACCTTTTAATCTTTTTTTGTTTTTGAGGTAGGATCTTACTCTAGCCCAGGCTGACCTGGAATTCATTATGTAGTCTCAGACTGGCCACAAACTCAAGGTGATCCTCCTACCTCTGTTTCCTGAGTGCTGGGATTAAAGGTGTGAGCCACCAGGCCCAACAATTTTTTAATCTTTTCAAAGAATCAATTTTTAATCCCTTGTTTATTGTTTTTCTTTCCTGAATTTCTACTCTTATCTCCACTCTTCCTTCCTTTCTGCTTTCTTTAATTTAAATTTGCTCTTGTTTTTCTAATTAACTTTTTCGTTTAATTTGCAAATGTTTGGAGCTGTTCTTTGCCTTAATTCCATGATGGTGGGAAAACAGACTCCCTAAACTTTTGTCCTTGGAGTTTTGCTTTGTAGCCCCGTACGCACTTGAGCCTTAAAATAAGTGATCCCTGTGGATCTGAGGAGTCCATGGACTCTACAGTTGTTGCGTATAGTATATACATAAAGCAGGTCCGCTTCTATCCACCTACGTATCTCTACCTGCTCATTCCATCCAAATGAAGAGAAATGTGTTATCTCACAGTGTGGTTGTGAATTCTTCTGTTTCCTGTTTTAGGTGGGTTGATTTTTGATTGTGCATGCGTGCATGCATGCATGCGTGGTGTGTGTGTGTGTGTGTGTGTGTGTGTGTGTGTGTGTGTGTGTGTGTGTCTGTGGTGTAAAAGGTTAACTTTTGCTCCCTCTGGCCATTTGAGTGGGTTCCACTCACCTTCATCCAATGAGCTGGTGTGAAGCCGGCCCTGTGTGGGAGCTCTTCTAGCCCCACTGACCTTCCCTGGGTGCTGTCCTGAGATATTCAAAGTTGCTCAAAGATGAAGTCGTTTGCCAGTGCGTCTTGCATGTCTACTGTGTTCTAGACACTGTACTAGGTGGTCGGCCTTCTGAGCATCACCCACCACATCTCTTCTTTGAGAGGGAATTACCAGCACCCAGAGAGATGCTTCTTCCTCATTCCGTGTGGTTTTTTTTCTCTCTCTAACCGAGCCCTTTCCTGAAGCATCGCTTGTCTCATTACTCATACATTAAAACACTTGCTTTGTTTCCTACTTTCTGAAGAATAGAAGCTTTCTATTTTGTTTTGCTTGGCCCAGACACTCTCTTATATTTTCCCTGATGGTCTTAACAAAAAGACTTTCTAAATTTTCCCTGGCACCATTGTTAACTGGCAAGTTCCTAGGTGAACGTTGCTAATGGAGGAAATTTTTTTTTTTAGGCTGAAAAGATTGTTTTGGTCTTTCTATATTTTCTTTAAATTCTGCATGAAAATTAGTTCTTTCTTTAACCTCTCCTTGTTTTGCAGAAGCTAGATGAAAGACAATCTGAACACAAACATTCTCTCTGGAGAGTTCCTTAGGCATACTTCTAATTAATTAGATATTCTTTGCATTTTCCCTGTGAACATATGTGAGAATTAAGCACATGTTTCCAACTGTGACATTGGTGGCTTCCCCTCTGGCTCCAGGAGACATTCTTCTGAGAGTTGTTTAGTGGATTCTTAAGACCCCCTACAAACCATTTGGTTCCAAACCCACATATTTTTGACTTTTTTTTGGGAAACATTCTATTCCTTACAGCAGTTTTGACTTGGCTTGTTTATGGCTGCATAACAAACGACTCCACAAATTACAGGTTTAAAAACAACAATGCGCTGTCTTTCAGGTCTCATGCTTTAATTACAGCATCAGCCGGGCCGAGAGTGGACGGTGAGCCAGGCTCGCTCACATGCCCGGTGCCCAGGAGGGGATGGCAGGACTGAGCTTGGCCTGGCTGGTGGAATGCTGGACCATTTTTCTGCTCTGCAGGCCGACTCAGGGCCATCACCTTCCCACAAGGTCTTCCCAGCAGGCCAGCCCGGCTTCTTTCATCTGGTTCAAGTGCAGTTGGCACTTTCTTTCCCATGGCCCACCGGTTCCCTAGGAGGCCACATTGGGTCCCACGTCTTTTGACCATTGATAAAAGAAGCCACAGGCGTGTTGGAAAGAAAAAGGTCCTCGGGTTTTTTAACCTCTGCTTTGAGATAGTTTCTGCAGTTTTTTTGAAGACTATCTGGAACATTCCTGGCTTCTCTCAGTTGTGACAGTCATTTTTCAGTATTTCCACTTCCTACAAGTAAGAGCAAGGGATGCGGAGGGACTTTGGAAATGGGTCTCGGTTGAGATAAATTTGTTTACAACTTTTCGAAAAGGTTTAGTGAAAGTGGACTGTGTAGTGGGTTTTTTTTTTTAAATTTAAAATTACTATGTACTTATATAGGTCTTATTTTTAAAAAATATTTTATTTATTCATTTTCAAGCAGAGAAAGAGAGAGAAAGGAGAGAGAAAGAGAGAGAACCAGGGCCACCACCTTGTGGATCTGGCATATGTGGGTCCTGGGGAATTGAACCCAGGGTCTTAGGCACTGGAGGCAAGTGCCTTAACCGCTGAGCCATCTCTCCAGCCCATATAGGTCTTATTTTTAAACTAACAAATCAGTTTGTCTAGCTTCTTAATATCCTTCTTGAAAAAATTGGAGTATTTTCATTTTCATTTAATAAATAATATTAAACCTTCTCATATCCTCAAAGGGAATGAGAAGGTATTTTCATTTCATTATTTAAAATAATTTATTTAGTTGAGAGAGAGAGAGAGAGAGAGAGAGAGAGAGAGACAGACAGAGAGAGAGAGAGACCAGGGCTTCTTGCCACTGCAAAGGAACTCAGACCCATGCACCACTTTGGCTTCATGTGGGTGCTGGGGAATTGAACCAGGGCTGTCAGGCTTTGCAAGCAAGTGCCTTTAACTGTTGAGCTATCTCCCCAGACTTCATTTTAATTTAATAAATAACATCCTTTAAATGATCCAGATAACAAAACCATTTAGTCTTGTTTATTTTGTTTATTCAAGACAGAGAGAGACGAAGAGAGAGAGAGAGAGAGAGAGAGAGAGAGAGAGAGAGAGAGAGAGAGAGAATGGCACCTGGCTCTAAGTGGGTACTAAGGAATCAACCTAGACTGTCAGGATTTGCAAGCAAGCACCTTAACTGTTGAGCCATCTCCGTAGCTCTAGTCTTATTTTTAATGCATTAATCGATTTAGCATGTATCCATCGATTCCCACTATTAATCAATCACCAGTCTCAGCATTCATTTCCTAATTACTGAGGTGCTAGCTGTACAACAGCCAAGGCCGGGTTTAGCCTTGTTTATGACGAATAACGTGGGACCCGACCTCGAACATGGGCTTCAGCTGGGTCAGCGCCCTCCAGAGATTCATGCATTATGGGCGGGAGTGCTCAACAGACTGACTGTGGCCACGGAACCTATAGGAGGTGGGTGGGGCCTAGTCAGAGGAAATTGTGTCATTGAGAGCATATCCTTGACCCCAGCCCCTTCCTCGGTGTTTGCTTCCTGGATGGCATCTGGTGAACAGGTGTCCTCCATCACATACTCCCACCACAATGTGCTTCCTCACTACAGACCCCAAAGCAATGGACCCACCAATCATAGACCAACACCTCCAATTCCACAAGTCAGAATAAACCTTTTCTCTTTTTAAGCTGAGTGTCTCAGATATGTTGTTACAGTAGAGGAAAGCTGACTAACACAGTTGCCTAACTCCGGGGTTCAAGACAAGCTTTTCTGAGGAGTGATTGTGTTAGATGTCAAGTAGATGTAAACCCTGAGGATGTCTGGGCAGAAGACATTGTGCATGAGGCCCCGAGGCAGGTGACTCTTCATCTCTGAGACGGGGAGGGAAAGCTGGTGTGACTGGAGTGTAGATCATGCAGGCTGAGCTGCAAGAGACACAGCTTATTATGGGAATCCTCTGAGCTTATATATGAAATTGATTAACATTTCCAAGCCTCCATTAAAATATTATATATTTATTTTCAAACAGAGAGAGAGAGGGAGAGAGAAAGAGAGAGAGAGAGAGAGAGAGAGAGAGAGAGAGAGAGGGAGGGAGGAAGCCACAGCCTCTAGCAGCTGCCAACAAACTCCAGATGCATGCACCCTTTTGTACATCTGGCTTTATTTGGGTCCTGGGGAATCAAACCCAGGTCATTAGGCTTTGCAGGCAAGTGCCTTAACCACTGAGCCATCTCTCCAGCCCAGCCTCATTTTTTTTTTAAATGGGGATGATTTCTGGTATGCTAAAGCCACAGCCCTGTGACTTCTGCATTCAAAGCCAACTTGAGACATTCGTTCAGCATCTAACAGGCACATTCAAGTCACTTACAGAGTGGCGTGATCGCTGAGCTGACACCCAGGGGTCTCCCTGCCTGGGTCACTTTCCCTCAGGTTGCTTGTGAAGCAAGTCTTGTTTCCTCTGACATCAATCAGACCCCAAATCCAGGCACGTCTGCCCCTCTCTGCTCTCATCACTGCCTCTTTCTAGTGGCAGCACTGCACTAGCCTTCTAGATTGTTCTACGGGCCATGAGCCACGCAGCAACGGGCACGAGATTTGCTATTGTTTTGTGTGAGTGCGGATGCCTGGTGCTTGTGGAGGTCTGAGAACAGCTTTCACCTTTCAGCCGATCCTCGCCTGGCCACCTCATGAGAGGCAGGCTTTCTTACTCTGGATTCTCACTCTGCTCTTCCTGGCTGCTGCTAACGCCTTAGCTGTCAAGGTCTCCCTCGTTACCGTCAGTGTCAGCCTGTTGGCATTACAGAAGTGTGCCATGGCTTTCAGCTTTCATTAGGGCCTGAGGAGTGAACTTGGGTACTGCCGCTTGAGTGGCAAGCATGCTTTACCCACTGAGCCATCTTCCCATAATTATTTATTTATTATTTAAAAATATTTATTTTATTCTTTTTAACTTCTTATTGATAGCTTCCATAAGTATAGACAATAAACCATTTGGAGTCCCTCCCCACCCTCCCTCAGATCTGTTCCCTCTCTCAATTAGTCTCTGTTTTGTTTTGGTGTCATCATCTTTGCTTTCGATGCAAATTTCCAGACTCAAAATGGCCTTGACACGCATGATGGTGCAGTGCCTGATGGGAGGAAAAGATAAATATTTTATTTGTTTATTTATTTGAGGGAGTGAGAGACAGAGAAAAAGAGACAGAGAGAATGGGTGCACCAGGGTCTCCAGTCACTGCAAACAAACTCCAGATGCACACACCACCTTGTGCATCTGGCTTTATGTGGGTCCTGGGGAATTGAACTCAGGTGCTTCTGCTTTATAAGCAAGTGCCTTAACCACTGAGCGATCTCTTCAGCCTTATTTATTCATTTTGTTTTTTGAGGTAGGGTCTTCCTCTAGCCCAGACTGACCTGGGATTCACTATGTAGTTTCAGGCTGGCCTCAAGCTCACATCAAGCCTCCTACCTCTGCCTCCTGAGTGCTGGGATTAAAGGTGTACACCACCACTACCAGCTTTGTTTTTATTTTTTAAATATACATTTTCTTTCTTTTTTAAAATTTATTATATTCAAATGTATCTTTTATTTTATTTTATTTATTCATTCTCAAGCAGAGAGATGAGAGAGAGAGAGAGAGAGAGAGAGAGAGAGAGGAAGAGAGAGAGAGAGAACCAGGGCCACCACCTTGTGGGTCTGGCTCACGTGGATACTGGGGAATTGAACCCGGGGCCTTAGGCACTAGAAGCAAGTGCCCCAACCGCTGAGCCATGTCTCCAACCCTAAATATACATTTTCATATTACTCCTTGATCTGACATATACATAGTTTCCCACTGTACTTAAAATGGAGTCCAGACTCCTCAGCACTGCCTTGTCCCTAGATGAGCGACTCCCTGCACCTCCTTTTTCTCTGATCCACTCACGCTGGCCTGTTTCTCAAACCTGGCAAGTCCATTGCCAGCCTTTATGTATTGAATCTTTCTGATCAAATGATACCTTCAGCTAAACCCTCACATTCTTAGAGAAGTCTTCCGAATGGTCCCCTCTTCAAAGCCACTGTGCTAGTTTACCAACAGAAGCCCCCATTCTCTGGAACTCTTAAGTAAACTACTACCCTGCTTAGTCCATGGGAGCAGGACCTTGCCAGCCCAGTCTGCCCACTTAGTAAAGTGCCTGGCATGGCATTGGGGGGCCATTCAATTCTTTTCTTATTGAATGAATACTGTGGATGAGACCACCCCGCTCTGTTTGCCCACAGGCTCTTCTTTCATGGGTGGGATGCATTCAAAGCTGACCATTGATGAAGCAAGACCCATGAGGGCAGGTTCAATTTCAGTTTTCAAGGCCCAACTCCGTTGCCTTTAGTACAACTTGGGTCCACATCCTTCATCCGTTTCACCCCACGAGAGCTCTCCATCAGCAGAAAGTCCATTCCCATCTTAAAAAAAAAAAACATTCCTGTAAAAACATGAAAGAACTCAGAAAAACGATCTCTCCCAGAAGCATATAAACTTCTAAATAATGGTTTAAAACATCTATAGATTGCCCAAGGGATCATCTGTAATTACAGATTACACATTTGGTAAACAGGTCTTTGTGGGCCCTTTGAAACTTGTTTTACTGGGTTAACAGACAATTAGGGTGTTTGTGTATGTACAGAATAACTGCTCCCTTGAAGCAATTAGAATTTGCAGACGAGTTGCTTGGATGCTCCCCTCCCGCCCCCCAGCTCCCGCTAAGCCAGTAGGAGCAGCAGGCAGAGACCCAGGCTGCAGTTCAGGGGCACTCTGATTTGCATTCAGGGTGAACCCCAGGGTGGGGGGAGAAGGTGGGAGGAGTGACTTCTCTAGTTCTGAGGATGCCCAAGCTGCCCCCAGCCAGCCTGGGCACAGACTCAAGTGCTGCTGCGTTCTCACTGGGTGTGGGCCACCAGCCTCAGCGCTTTCTTCCTTCTCTGGGTAGGACGCCCCATTTCTCAGATTGCCCTTCCAGGTATCTGTTCTCCATTGGCGCCTTGTCAACATGGCCTTTTCTTTTCTTCTTTTTTTATTTTCCAACTCTGGACTTCTAAGAAATATTTTCAAAACTGCATCACAAAATTTGATTCATTGTTCAGACCCAGGAGAAATATCGTAGTCTAGTGGTTTGCTCTCTGAGTGTGACAGGTCTGAGTTTGAATTCAGGCTCTGCCATTTCCTAGCTGCGTGATCTTGGGAAAGGTACTTTTCTTCTCTGGAAGCCAGGAAGAACAGGGTCTATATATTAGTGATTTGAGAATTTCCAAGAGGTTCATGAGTGCGAACACCCAGGATACCAGGCTACTCGCAGGCAAATCAAAGGAAGTTAAAAGGAAGCATCTCAATTAGACCTCAGATCCCCAGGGAGCCTCTGTCCATCCTGACCTTTCCCTCTCAGGTAATCTCTGTCCATCACAGCCTTTCTCTAGCAGGTGATCTTTGTGCGTTTCTACCTTTCCCCAGGCGGTTACAGACGTTCCTGTTTCCCAAAGCCAGAAGGAAGAGAGGCATTACCGAAAACCCCGGGGGAAATGTTCTAGGCAGCTCAGACAGATCTTCTGTACAAACATCTAGAGCAGCTAAGGAAAGGATGTCAGAGGTAGAGATAAGAGCTACGTGGGGAAGGTTCCTGTACAGGTTTCCCACTTTAAAATGATCACAAGTCCCTGTGACCCTCTCAGGGCTCGGGCTCCTCAGACAAGCATTCCCTGGTGGCTTTCCCTTTGGCGCAGTGCTTCGGGAGAGAAGTCAGTTAGGAAACGGGACAAAAGGAGACGCCGATTTTATGAAGCATAAATAAGCAATGTACGTATCCTGGCTCAGTGAGGGGAATAATACGTTCCTCGGGGGACAAACCTCTGAGTATCCTGGGCTTGGGTCCAGTGAAAACCTTGTGAAAATGACTCTCAGGCTATCTGTCATAAGTTTGTCCTTATGCAAGTTGAGCCCAGTAGATTGGAAATGTTCTTTGTGTCAGTGGGGTTATGATGAATTTAAAATTTGAAATTTTGTAAGATTTGATGGCTTATGAAACATTCTAATCTATTTTATTGTTTATATATGTTTATATAAAATTTATTAAAACATTATATATACTTATAGGTTTTTTTTTTGTAAAATCAATAAATTTTTATTTAAGGGATTTCTTCATGGCCCACTGAGGTTATCTTAGTTCTTTCAAAGGGGTTGTTGAAGATTTAGTCTTTCTTTGAAAGAACTGATCCAGGTGTGTGTTTGGCCCACATAAAGGTGGTGTGCAAAAAAATTTCTTAGACATAAAGCCAAAATTGTGATGCACCTGAAGTGATGTGATCGGTCATTATGAAGTGTAGAGCTCACCTGCTGCAGCTACCTTCTCGCTACAGGCGCAAACATCTGACCAGAAGCAGTTTACGGGAGACAGGGTTTATATTCAGGCTTATAGGTTCCCCCCCCCCCCCCCGAAGTTCCATCACGGTGGAAGAAGCCGGTTCACTTCCATAGATCCATAGCAGAGAGAGAAAAACCAGTAACAGCAACATGAACAGCTGGAGCTCAAACCTGACTCTCAACACACCCCAGGGCTGGACTCAAGGTCCGACCTTTCAGTGACATGCCTGATCCAATCAAAAATACCCGAGTGGTGGCTGGAGAGATGGCGCAGTGGTTAAGGTGCTTGCCTGCAAAACCTAACAAGCCAGGTTTGATTACCCAGTAGCCGTGTAAAGCCAGATGCACAGTGTGTCATTTGCATCTGGAGTTCATTTGTAGTGGCTAGAGGCCCTGGTGTGTCCATTCTCTCTCTCTTTCTGTCTGCTTGAAAATAAATAAATAAAATAAATACCTGAGTCTATGGAGGACATACATTTGCATTTGAACCCTCACACCACCCAACTCAGTGATCTCCCTTACATTTAAAAATCTTGTCATTGTCAACTAATGATTGTATGACTATAGTGGGTGATTGTATGATTACAGTACATTTAAAGTATCCATGTCTGAAGCATGTGCTACGGTGATAATTTCAAAGGTGGTTGGTCT
>PVHP010011098.1:10388-46034 GCA_004024765.1 Zapus hudsonius
TCTTTCTTTCTTTCTTTCTTTCTTTCTTTCTTTCTTTCTTTCTTTCTTTCTTTCTTTCTTTCTTTCTTTCTTTCTTTCTTTCTTTCTTTCTTTCTTTCTTTCTTTCTTTCTTTCTTTCTTTCTTTCTTTCTTTCTTTCTTTCTTTCTTTCTTTCTTTCTTTCTTTCTTTCTTTCTTTCTTTCTTTCTTTCTTGAGGCAGACAGAAAGACAGTGAGTATGGGTGCAGCAGGGCCTCCGGCCACTGCAAATGAATTCCAGAAGCACGTGTCACTTTGTGCATCTGGCTTTATGTGAGTACTGGGGAATTGAACCTGGGTCATCAGGCTTTACAACCAAGTGTGTTTAACTTCTGAGCCATCTCTCCAGCCCCCATACTTGGTATGTTTATATGAGTTCTGAAGATCGAACTCAGGTCTCTGTGCTGTAAAGCTCATTTGTGCATATGCATTTGTAGGTTTGTGCATGAGTGACTGAAACCCAGTGGTGACATTTTAAGCCTTGAGAACTAGGGGAGTGACTGGGATTTGAGTAAGTGGTAGGAGGCTAGAGCTGGAGGCCAGAGCAGGAAGCCAGAAGAATGTGGTGCTTTCAGGATCTGAATCAGTGCGGCAGAATCAGCGTGGGCCAGGAAGGATCTGGCCTAAGTTGGGCTCAGAGGAGTGCTGAGCTGGTCAGGCTTACACAGAGCATGCACATCATCACAGATTTCAGTCTAATGTGATAAGAAGCAATGATAATTTTTAAAAAATATTATTTATTTTTAAGAGAGAGAGCAAGAAGAGAAGGGTTTGCCAGGGCCTTCAGCTGCTGCAAATAACTCCAGATGCATGCACCACTTTGTGCATCTATCTTTATGTGGTACTGGAGAAGCGAACCTAGGTCATTAGGCTTTGCAGGCAATTGCCATAACTGTGATCCACCTCTCCAACCCCAGTAATGGTGATTTTAAGCAGGAAAGTGGACTGGTCATGCACTTTGGCAATCATCCTGAGTGCTTACTCCACATGTGATTATAGGTCAGAGCTAGAAACAAGAGACCAATTAGGAGTATATTGCAAAAGTTTAGGGGAAAGATGATGGCCTCATGTCTTGAGGTTCTGGGATTTTGGGCTACAGTATGCGCTGTGGTTGTAATTCTAGATAAGTGGCTGGCAGTGAAGAAGGCTTGTCATTTGCTGTTTTCAGGTCACCTTTGAGTTGTCTTTAGTTACAGGGTGTTAAGGGACCTTCAAGAATTGGCAGATTCCAGTTACACAGTTCCAGATTGTGGTGGTTTGAGTTAGGTGTTCCCCATAAACTCATGTGTTCTGAATGCTAGGTCCCCAGCTGATGGCAGTTTTAGAATTGGAACCTTGTTGGAGGTGTGTTGTTGGGGACAGTCTTATGGATGTTATAGCCAGCTTCTCCTTGCCAGTATTTGGCACACTCTCCTGCTGCTATTGTCCACCTGATGTTGGCCAGGAGGTGATGTCTACCCCTCTGCTCATGCCATCATTTTCCCTGCCATCATGGAGTTTCCCCTCGAGTCTGTAAGCCAAAATCAACCCTTTCCTTCTATAAGCGGCTTTTAGCTGAGTGCTTTGTGCAGCAATGAAACGGTGACTGCAAGGCAGAAGGCGACCATCTGTTTATGATCTAAGAATGACACAATAGACCAATCAGGCAGCATTCAGGAACGATCTGACCATGGAAATGCTTACTAACTGGCTCTTACCCACCAAGAGACACTCTACTGCTCTTTTAGTTCAAGGTTGCTTAATATCTCTGAGCCTTATTTTTATCATCTGTGAAAGAAGGTTAAAAAAACAGTACCTCTCTCCTAAAATCATAATAGGATGATAGGAGATTTCAATTAGGAAGACCGAGATAATACTTTTATAGCATTTAACATAATGCCTAACAGAATAAGCATTCTTTCTTTTTCTGTAAAGATAAGTATTAATAATAATACTTCTACAGAGTCCATGGAATAAAATTAGTTATCATCATCATTTCATGGAATAATTAATTTCTGTCCCCAGGCAAAGTATTGACATATGTAGCTTAATTTATGAAACATCACATTGCCTGTTGCCTCAAACTATGTTAAAATGCTTTGAAATTCTCAGATGAAAGGAATTATATAAATATAAATTACTATTATTCCAAAGAGGAATTTTCTCCTGAAGAGGAAGACATTCCCTAGTGAGGGCACGTTGTCTTAATAGTAGCCTGTGACAGTACTAAGCTGAACAGATGGTGTCTCTGAACACAGGTATGGACTCTGCTTTTCAAAACCAACATTAGCTGGGTTTCTGAATGCCACATCAGCGATGGAGGGGGACAGTTCTTCCTGTAGCTCTAAATCTACTTACTTTAGGCAGACCACACTGTCACAGAATTTTACATCTTTTAAAATATTTTTATTTATTTGCAAGCAGGGAGAGATAGAAGAGAGACAGACAGAGAGAATGGACACACCAGCAGCCGCAAACAAACTCTAACTAGCCGCTGCAAACAAACTCCAGATGCATGTGCCACTTTGTGCATCTGGCTTTATGTGGGTACTGGGGAATTGAACCTGGGTCGTTAGGCTTTGCAGGCAAATGCTTTAACCCTGATCTTTATTATCTTTGATAATCAACTAATGGCTTCAGGTAAGCCCCAAAATAAAACCATATTCTTCTCATTGGAGGAAGGATGTGTTAAATATTGAATATCAAATCCACAAACTTTGCCATTTCTCTAGCTCCAATTCTGCTGAAATAGATGTGCTTTTAAAACTTTACCTGGCCAGGTATGGTTGTGCACACCCTTAATCCCAGCACCCAGGAGGCAGATGTGAGTTTGAGGCCAGCCTAGAACTACAGAGTAAGTTCCAGGTCAGCCTGGGTTAGAGTGAGACCCAACCTCAAAAAACATAAACCAAAACCCCAACAACGACAAAAACAGCCTTTGCCTGATGGGAGTATTATAGGGGTGATTCCTGAGATCTTTTCTAAGACTGAGCTTAATACAAAGATGACTCGGAAGTCCCTATCATCAACAACACTCCTGCCTGTCCCCTGATCCATGTGGAGGAAAAGGCGTATAGATTCAACAGTCAAATGTAAGCAAAGAGAAATTTCACCTGTCAGTTGCATGTCTTAGGAAAACTATGAGAATGTACCTTACAACCTTCGATCGTTTCCATTCATTACCTCCTTTGTCCTTAACCCTTTCGTGTCCCCACTGCTCCAAAACTCCCATGCAACCCCCCCACAAAGCTTCTTGATCTCATTTAGCGTTTGCTCCTCACCCAACATTTAGACCACCTTGTCCTTTCTCCCTGCCTCTCTGGAACCTCCGGGATCTCGTCTTTTCTGGCTTCTTTTCTCACTCTATATATGACTGTCAGAGGGTATGGCTCCTTAGTGAGTAAAATGTAACATCCTAAGGGCTGTGTTCGCTCTGGCTGAAGAGTATCCTGGGGTGTGGTGTGCCGTGGATTATGGCTGGGGTCAATGTCTTCTCATTGACGTGTTCAGTTTGGACAGAGACATTGGAGGGTGAGGGAAAGAGGAAAGGGGGCGGGAAATTGGAGTGAAGATGTCTGCCTTGATCCCGATGGAGTGCGAGAGCATAGAAAATGGACTCTGCTGTGAGCTGAGGGTTTGGAGGAGAGAACAGCAGAATGAGGGAGGAAGGAGTGGGAACTTAGGGGCTCTCAGCAGGTGGGGCAAGAAGGGGAGAAGACGTAAGATGCTGAGAGAGGTGGTGGAATCTTCAAGACATCACTGACATTGATGCAGGCTGTGGTCAAGGGAGCCTTAGGCACCGGTCAAAACTGTTTCTAGGCTGAGCATAGCTGGGCTCGTCTGCAAGAAGAAGGGCTGCCCGCCTGGGTCACTCAGCCAGAGAACATGGCAAAGCCTCGGGGTGAGTCCCTGGTCTTCCCTGGCCGAATGACTTAGATATCGCCTCCCATTTGCAAGTAGACCAAGACTTACTGATGGACAGTCTTGAGTAAATGGTCCATCGTTTCAAAAAGTGAAAGGGGCTGGAGAGATGCTCAGTGAGGACCTGAGTGCGGATTCGTCTCAGTGGCCCGTGCTTATCATCCCACGCTGGGGACGGACAGGAGGATCCTTAGGGTTTCAGCCAGTTACTCTAGTTGAATCAGTTCAGCAAGAGACAATGTCTCAAGACACAAGGTGGGGAGCAAATGGGCTACTCAATGTCAACCTCTGACTTCCATGTGCACACATATTCACACACAGAGAGAGAGAGAGAGAGAGAGAGAGAGAGTCAGAGACAGAGAGATTAGAATCATACATAGCAACTTTCTCCTTTTAAAGCTGAGTGGAGAAGATAGTAGCCGCTTCGAAGACCAACATCTTCCCTCAGGAGTTGGAATCATAGCATCTGACCTTTAGGAGACGTAGAAATGAACTCTGTGGTGCCTCAAGGTTGATGACTAGGCCTGATTAATGATGAAACATAGCACTGAGTACTTCCATTAGCTTTGCTTTAAAAATGTTTTTATTTATTTGAGAGAGAGCGAGAGAGAGCGAGAGAGAGAGAGAGAGAGAGAGAGAGAGAGAGAGAGAGAGAGAGAAAGGCAGGGAGAGAGGAGGTGAGAATGGGCACAGCAGGGCCTCCTGCCACTCAAATGAATTCCAGACACATGTGCCATTTAGTGCATCTGGCTTTACGTGGGTACAGGGCAATCAAACCCAGACCCCGTCAAGCAAGCACCTTTAACCGCTGAGCCATCTCTCCAGCCCCTCCGTTAGGCTTTTCGATCTCTAGGACAATGCTGTGACAAGAAGTGGGAGTGGCCCCTTCCACAGAGGGAGAAATGAATCCAGATCCTCTGACATCCCCAGGTAAGAGGGAGAGACATCTTGCTTTGACGCCCTGGAAACTCTGTGTCATCCTGAAAGGCTGCCTCCTCCTCTCTTGTGTGAAAGGTTTTATTAATCCCTTGCCAGAGCCTGGGGTGCCATAGTTAAACAGGACAAAGGCGGCCATGTTTCCTTAACTGCTGTCAGTTCTGGTGTTGAAGACACAGAGGTTCCATGGTGTTGTGGTCAGCTTTCTAGTTGCAGCGCAGAAAGAACCCAAACAAAAGCGGCTTGTGGAGGAATGGGTTTATTTGGCTTATGGACTCGAGGGGAGACTCCATCCTGGCAGGGAAAACGATGGCATGAGCAGAGGGTGGACATCACCTCTGCCACAGCACTGCAAACAGCGGCAGGAAGGTGTGCCAAACACTGGCAAGGGGAAGCTGGCTTACAATCCCATAAGCCTGCCCCCAACAACACAGCTCCAGTGAGGTTGTAAAACCCAAACTGTCATCAGCTGAGGATCAATTACCCAGAACACATTCATTTGTTTGTGGGGGACACCTGGATCAAACCATGACACATGGTATCTGCATCTACCCAGAAAAATAAAATGCACGGAAGACATAGTTTCAGAAGCCAAAGAATGGGGAGAAAGACAAGAGTTGGGCCATCTTTCTTCTCCATGCTGCTTCCATGTGCCTCCCCAGGGATACCAGGCATAAGGTGCTGTGCACAGTGGTGCCCACGCATGTGAGGGTGCTGGGTACTATCGCTAAAGAGAGGAGAGAAAAAAATCTTCCTATTGAACTGGAGTCCTGCAGATGCCTCTAGCCGGCTGCTCTAAACACGTCACCCGCTCTGACCTCTAGGAACACTGAGAGGCGCTGGTCTCTACTCTGCTGCTAACACTCTGTGCCATGAGCAAGGTAAGGCCTTGATAATGTGCCTGGATCTGTATGTCCCTTGCACCACACTTCACCATTAAGAGGATGTCTTCTTTCCCATCTCGTTCCTGTCCCCTGCTAACCTCATCAGGGAACCGTCTCGAGCTTTTACTTTATTCTGGATTGTTCCAAAGCTCTGCAGATGAGTTAGTTATTTGGACATGTAAATATCTTTCACCCATGGCTTTGTGAGTTTTTTTTCCTTTCCTTTTCTTTTTTCTTTTCTTTTCTTTTTTTTTTTTTTTTTTTTGAGTTAGGGTCTCGCTCTAGTCCAGGCTGACCTGGAATTCACTATGTAGTCTCAGTCTGGCCTCAAACTCACAATGATCCTCCTACCTCTGCCTCCCCAGTGCTGGGATTAAAGGCATGTGCCACCACACCCTGCCTCCCATGGCTTTGTGATTGGGCTCATTTCTTTCTCCCTTTTCCTTCTCTTCCCTCCTCTTAGCCTTTCTTTCTTCACTTCTCTTTTTCCTCTCATCTCCTCCTCTCCCTCCTTTCTTTCTCCCCCTCTCTCTTCTTTATTACTATTATTATTTTTTTACTGACAACTTTCATACATGAAGACATGTCATTTGATTTTCTCTGTTTCTGAGGTGGGGCTTTGCCCCAGCCTCCAGAGGGGCTGATAGTGCAGGTGTATGCCTCCACGCCTGCCGAAAGTCCCTGCTTTCTCTTCCAAGTTTATTCTTTAAATGATAAATAAAACTTCACTTTCTTTAAATGAGGAAGTGCAAATGAGGAAAACTTGGAATTGTTTTCCACCCACAAGCCAGACAGCAGCGTTTCAGGAGAGCTGGGCCCGGGTAATGGAGAGTGCCCCAGAGAATGGAATTTCAGCCAATGAAGCTGGGCTGTTGGTTTTGGATGGCACGCTGTGAATTGGTTTATTGTTTGAAGCCACGGAAAGGTGTTCAAGACTTGGAGGAGAGGTTCCCTGTGCGGTGGCATTGCCCCGCAGTCAGGGAACGCCCCCTGCATCTCTCCCAGCTAGAAAATGGGGGGGGGGTGTATTTCGGTAGCTGTCAGCAGGAATTGGCTACAGTCTGTATGTTAAATAAATACAAGCTGCAGATTTAATTATTTAACAAGGAGAACAAGCGGCCCACTGTTGGCAAGCGAAGCACAGCTCATTCCCACGATGGGATCTGACCTGCGTGCACCCCCAGGCTCTGCAACCCTCCAGGGCATCTTATCTCCACTTTGTTGAAGTTGGAGCCTCGGTTGCAATTGGACTACACATTTCCTTAAGCAAGGAAATAAATGCTGGAGAAACAGGAACAAGTTAACCTCCAAACGGGTTCCAAGGCAACCGCTGTGTTGAAATTTCACTTGGCTTTTAGTGGTTTTTATCTTTCTTTTTTTTCCCTTCCCTGCCTCTGCTGAATTGTTGATGTCCCAGCTGCCTGCATTCTGAGCAACCAGGGGCAAGAGTCTGCTTTACTTAGGGACGTGTACACATGACGCCCCACTCCTTGGTATCGAGGAATAGTTGGATTGCTGTGTTGATCCTACATGGAAGACCCTCCAGGCTAATTTATGGAAATCACAGAGGTGGGCTGAGCCTGTGACCCAGAATTGCTGAGCACCACAACGCCTTCTGATGCCAGCGGATTGCAACAGCTGCCTGTATTGCCAGTGTGAGGTGATGGGAAGCTTGCCTTTGGGACCTAGTGAAGGTTTTGCAATTTCAAACATACACAAATTTGGAATATGGAAGTTCATTGATAATCTTTTAAACGGATCTTTAGATATCTAGGGAAGACTAGAGCAGCTGGTGCAGAGAAAACGGAAGAGACGGGGAAAGGAGAGAAGCAGACGTAAGTGCAGGAAACAGTCAAAACAGCGAGTCACAATTAAGTTTTGTATTTCTTTATAAAATATTTTAATTTATATGCAAAGGGAGAAAGGAGGGAGAGAGAGAGAGAGCAAGCTAAAGAGAGAGACAGCCTCCTGCCTCTGCAAATGAACTCCAGACACACGTGGCACTTTGTGCATTTGGCTTTACGTGGGTGCTGGGGAATCAAACCCGGGCTGACAGGCTTTGCAGGCACCTTTACTCCCTCGTCTCATGTTTCTTGACGTCAGCATTCTTAACCTGCTCTCCTGTCTGTTTCCTGCATCCTTCTCTTAAGAACGACAGGGTCCTGTTCACGTTCCACTAGGGCTCTGTCACTGAACTCCGTCAAGTCCTGTCCGGAAATTGATTAGACTTCTCCTTACCTTTCATTTGACTTGAGGGCCAGGGCAACTTGGTGAAACTGCTATTTATTTTGTTTCTGGGTTTTGTTTTTTGGTATCCCTGACTTATCTGGAAATCGTTATGTAGACCAGGCTGCCTTGAACTTGCATTAATCCTTTAGTCACTGCCTCCAAAATGCTGGGATGATAGGCATGTGCCATCATCCCCAGCCATAACCTGGTAAATGTTGAAGATCACCCTTGATCATCCATCCATACCTGATAAACCATTGACATTAGCCTGTCTAATGTCCAGATTCTCAGCAGACTCAAGCACAGGTTCTAGTACATGCCTGTTCCTCCTGTAGCCAAGGGGCTCCCAGGCTCCCTCCTCAGGAAGGCATTGCATTGTCCCAGGTGAGGCCAGAATCCTCCTGTCATTCGTCAGGACCCCTTTCGTATCATTTGGCAGCACCGAGAGTGTTCCGTGGAAATGGGAACAGTATCTGCAGTGCACCTTCATCCTCACCACTGCAGCACCTGTACGGTGTGAACTACCTGACACCTGCAGTGCACCGTCATCCTCATCACTGCTGCACCTGTGCGGTGTGCACTACCTGCATCTGCAGTGCAGCCTCATCCTTATTGCTACACTCATAGTGTTTCATGCCTAATCACAGCTCAGCAAAATTTGATGAGCAAATGACTTGCTCTCTGCACGCCTATATAATACTATAGTACATGTTCAAATACATGAGTTCCTGCACACAACAATGTGTGTATGCATAAGCTAGCTTGTATATGTATGCACACACATGTCCAGGGCTCAGGTTCTCGGAGCCTCATTTGCTCACTGAGGAAGTAAAGCCATTGTAAATGTCCGAGGAAGCTTGATGTCTAGACTAACACCAGGGGTCAAAGTCAACTTTTGTGTTAAACGTAATGACAGAGGCCCCTCCCAAATGCCTCCTTGCTTACAGAATACATTGAAGAATCTCTCGGGCAAGCTCCCTCTGTTTTCTTAGGTCAGCCCATCTGTCTATATTTAGGCCCATTTCCAAATATAGTGCATTTCCTGCGCCATGCCTTCCCTGAATGGCAGCCCAAAGTGGGCCTATTGCCTCTTGGCTGCAGTGTGTGAGCTGATTGGGGCCCACGTGACCGTGTTCATGTCCAAGCTTTACCAATGAAGTTTCCAAGCATGATTTGCCAGTCGGCTGTCACATGGCTGCCCAGTCCAGCTGTGCCGCAGCTGCCGCTCACCCTCATCCGCCCATCCGCACTTGGATCAAAACGGAAGCACATTTGCCTGCACTGGCCGGGTCTCGGGCCAGCTGTTCTCCCCACTGTCATCAGGATGTTTACAGCCCACACTTGCGTCTGAAGCAGGTTTAAGCACGTGGCCAGAATAGACAACTTGGACAGCTTTACTCCTCTGCTGAAACCCCTCTGGGGCATTTGATTCGGCCTTTCCTGTCAATGTCTAGGCCTGCCTGAACATTTCTGCAGTGGTGACAGTGACAGGTCCCGGGGCTGGGCTAGACACCTTGTAATGATGGGCCATGGGTGCCACTTTGACCTATGACTCTTCCCAAGTGATCACATTCTTACTTCCAGTCTATAGGAGGGCCGGATTAGGGGATGAAACTACCCTCCCTCCTCCTGTCTGGGTGAGTTGGGTGGGGGAATATATTTTGCCTTCTCAGAATGTTATCTTGACTGTTTTGAGAGTGTGATGATCGTTGTCACACACCAACAGGGATCTTCTTGCTGTGAACTGTCATACTGAACATGGAAGTATGGAAGGAAGGCTAGTGGCAGCTGGAGGACTCCCTGGCCCCTAACCACGAGAGTGTGAGCAAGTTACATATGCAATTCAAGCTCCTCCAATAATAACCGGCTGCATTTATTATCATATTAAAACTTGCAGTTATAAAACCCCCTTTAGAAATGCATTTATGGAAATCAGTGTGGATGGAGGTTTCTGAGACAGCTAAAACCAGACCTACCATGTGACCCGGCTCCACCATTCCTGGGCATATGCCCTACAGGCTGCCCTTCACTACAGAGATACAGCTGCATGCATGTCTGCTGCTGCTCTACACGCAATCGCAAGGAATGAAATCAGCCCAGATGCCCATCGACTGACGAATGGATAATAAAGATGCAGCGAGATGGCTCAGAGGCTGAAACACTGTAAGTGTGGGGATGGAGCTGGGCCCCCAGTTCCTCTGCTCCTTTAAAACATTAGGTTATTTATATTTTACTTACTGGTTTATAGGGAGTTCTTTATATATTTTGACTATCGATCCCTTAATCATATACACTGCTCACATTGTAGTTTCCTTTGCTATCCGGAACTTCTCAGCTTGACGAGGCACCATTTGCTCGGACTTCGGAGTTATATCCAAGAGCTCATTGTGAGTGTTACGAAGCTTTTCTCTGATGCTTTCTTTGGGAGTTTTAGGTTTCATGTCTTTGAGTCTTCATCCATTCTGAGCTGATTTTTGTGTATGGTGTAAGGTAAGGAACCGATTTCATTGGTTTGCAAGTGGAAACCCAGTCTTCCCAGGCCTATTCGTTGGAGAGATGGTCTTTTCTCTATTGTGTGGTCTTGGCGCTTCTGTGGAAGATCAGTTGATGATATACGCAAGGCTTTACTTCTGGGTTTTCTCTTCTGTTCCACTGGTTTAGTTGTCTGTCTTGATGCCAGTATCATCATACACAGTTATTAAAATAACTGTAGCTTTGTAAAGTGTTTTGAAATCAGGAAGCTCACTTGCTTCCTTTTACCTTAAAAAAACACAACAATGTGGTTACTGGGAATTGAAAGTTGCCTATATGGGTGGCATTGTTTCTGTTGGATGGTGCCACCATAGAGCCCAGGCAGTTGGGGGGTGGCATGTCATGAAGGTTGCCCATTACCAGGTACTGTATCATGGTGTCCTCTCTAAGTGGCCCAGAGCAACAAGCTGGAACAGATCACAGCTCAGCCGCGGTCTCCATGTTGGCTGTGGGAATTAGAAATGAAGGCTGGAGGGGTCAGACATCGGGAATGTTCTGCTTATTGACTCAAAGGGGGCAGCACCCTAGCTTATATTCCCTACTTGGTTCCTCCTGCTGTTCAGCACAGAGAAGCCCCGCCCACCGTTTTCCACTAGGACTTTCCTGTTGCCCACGCTCTCTTCCCACTCTGCACTCACCGAGATCAGGCAAAGACTCCATTAGAAAAAATATTGAAATAATACTAATACCCATTATGCGTAAAGACACTGTAATGTAGGGCACATTTATATTATTGGCAATAGCAAAATTTATAAGCCCTTTGAGAAGTAATATAGCATCATGTTTTAAAGGCTATAAAAATATTCTTCCCTTTTGATTCAATAAAACCACTCCCGGGAATTCGTCTCCAGAGTATTGTCAACAGGAGGAGGATAAATGCATAAAGATATGTCATGCAGCATTATCTCTCCTGAAAAATTAGAAGCCATTTAAACACCTAATCATTGAGGAACAGTTAAGAAAATTATGCCACAACAATTCAATATAATTTTGTACATTCATTGAAATTTATAATTATGAAGACTATATAGCAACATGAGAAAATGCTTTAGAAGATAATGTTAGATTTTATAAAGGAGAACACATAAATTGTATGTAGATTATAATTGCACCACAACAATTATGCGTGCGTATGGGAGGAAGTTTAGAAGACATGCCCAGAAATGAAGTCTTCATGTTAAGGTTATTAAAGCATTTTAACCAGGGGACCATGATCTTTTATGGGATGCAGAGATGGGCTTCCTGGCATTCATAAAACAAGTGAAAATATAGACTATTTCATGTGGCTGTCCAAATGGTTATTTTTGAGAAGTCGGAATATAGTCTGATTACCGTCTCTCTCCCAAATTAAGAACTTGTACTTAATGACTGCAGTATTATTTTTTTTCGCAATTAAAAGTAAAGGAAGACTCTCTGAGTGTCTACAGGACAATGAATTTGCAAGTGGGCCTGGGGAAGAATGAAATCACTTGGATAAGAATTTGTGAGAGAGAAAAACAGCAGAGCTTTGGAGTTCACATGTGTTGCGGTGAGCTTTCTAGTTGCTGCGCAGAAAGAACCCGAGCAAAAGTGTCTTGTGGAGGAATGGGTTTATTTGGCTAACGGACTCGAGGGGAGACTCCATGCTGGCAGGGAAAATGATGGCATGAGCAGAGGGCTGGACATCACCTCTGCCACAGCACTGCAAACAGCGGCAGGAAGGTGTCCCAAATACCAGCAAGGGGAAGCTGGTTTATAACCCCACAAGCCCGCCCCCAACAACACAGCTCCAGTGAGGTTGTAAAACCCAAACTGCCATCAGCTGAGGATGGATCATTCAGAACAATTCGTTTGTTTGTGGGGGACCCCTGGATCAAACCATGACACATGCATATCACTGACCCATCCTCATCTGCAGGTTTGGAGATGGCTTCCTGTCTGCTAGTGTGATTGTGAAGTCTATGTAATCTTTAGGAGGTGACCTTGAGGGTGGGCCTTTGGAAGCTCCACTCAGCCCCTGATTCCAGCCTGCATTGTCTGCTTTCTATCTGTAGCCACTTCCGGCTCCGTTTCCCACAAATGGGGCAGACTCCACTGCTGTGTCTTTGTCACCATCCTGGACTGTCCCCTCTGTGAAACCTGAGGCAGAACAGATCTCTCCTCCCCTAAGTTGTTTCTGTCAGATATTTTGGTCACAGCGACACCTTCCACCAGGTGTTTTGGATACATAATACCTTCACCCCATGACAGGCGGGCACAGGGGAGTCTTCAAATGCCAAGAGAGGGCCAGAGCCATGCCAACGAGGTTTGGGAAAACATAATTCTACATCCCTGATCACTGAGTCTGCCACCACCCCTTACAGGGCCATGGGGAGAGGTCGCATTGGAATGTGACAGGTGAGGATGACTGGGACCCAAAGGTACCCAGGAGTGTCCTTGAACTTGTACTTTCAGGCAGGTTCGACTCATCTCATGCCTGACCCCTCCCTTTGAGGGGGAGGTGTCTCTAACTAGAATTCAAACCTAATCCTGAAACTGATTGTCACGGATGGACCAGCTGTCTCTCCGCTCACCTGGACCAGGGAGGATAGTCACTGGGACAGGAAATTCCTTCTTCTCTTCTCTATGGCTCACCAGCAAAGAGACATCTGAATCTCCAGGGCTTGGGTAAGACCCCCTCACCACAGCCTAATGGCTGTGTGTGTGTGGGGGGGCTGGGGCTTCTTTCCCACTTCTTTCCCACATGAACCTTGTTTCCTCATGATGGGGGCCCTTTTATATCTTTCCTTCTTTCTCTTGCTGGGCTGGCCGACACAGATTTTATAGACATGTGGCTAAAACCTCCCCCACGTGCTCTCTCCTCACTGGTGTCTGTAACTTCTCATTTTCTTTCAAATAAAGTCTCCCACTATACTTTATCCTCTGGTGGTCTATAATTTTAATTCTTTAATTTTATAGAACAAGAACTCCTTAAGGTCCATTGGAAGGAGCTGGGAACTCCAAATTTCTGGAACCCCAGCTCCCCCGTTACAGGAGCAACACCAAGAAGTCCAGCAAATGAAATTCCAGACTCGGATAAGGCTTTTAGCTTTAGGCGAGATCTGAGGGGTGTTATCCTGTCTCTTTATCCCCCTCCGCACCCTTCCCAGGACATCACTGAAGATTTGGAAATTATACTTTTTTTTTTGGTCTGGAAGATTTTGTTTATTTATTTATTTATTTATTTATTTATTTATTTATTTATTTATTTATTTATTTATTTATTTATTTATTTATTTATGTTGGCTGAGATTTCAGCTCCCACCACCCCACAACCTCTCGGCTTCCTCAGCCACAGTCTTGGCCTCATTCATTGCAGTGAGACTTTTATGTTTTCTCTTTAGCCAATCTGTCTGTAAAAGACTGGACATCTACAAATGAGCTGAATAAAAAGCAAAAGAGATGGACATGTTTTCAAAGGAGCCCAGCGCCCCCTCCTTAAGAAATGCTGCCAGCTTTCTCCCTGTGGACTTATTAATGGCCTCTCTTCCCAGCACTTCACTGTCCCCTGACATTTTGGTGAAAGCTGTTTTATTTCTACTCCAGCTCAACACTTACTCCTTCAACTTTTCTGTCAGACTTCTTTTTCTTTGGAAACTGCTAAGCTAACCAGATACAGTAATCATTTATTCCCCACACACATATATATATGAGCTCCTTTTTTTTCCCCCTAAGCACAAATTCAATGAAAGTTTAACTTTCAAGGGAGTGCCCCCCTAAACACTCCCTTGCCTGTTGGTAAGCATCTCCTAGGGTTGGGGAGGTGGCACGCTGCTTTTCTTCAAGACCCACTTCCACACATCACTGGGCTTAGAGTTAAAACCTTCTTCAGCTGTGGCCATGGAACTAAGTTCCAACTAAAGCAATGCAAGTGGAAGAGACGTGTGTAATTTCTTGGAAGCGTATTTATTTACTTTATTTGCAAGCAGAGAGAGAGAGAGAGAGAGAGAGAGAGAGAGAGAGAGAGAGAGAGAGAGAGAGAGAGTATATAGGCAAACCAGGACCTCTAGCCATTGACGACAAACTGCAGATGCATGTACCACTTTGTATGGGTAGTGGGAATCAAACCAAGGTCATTAGGCTTTGCAGGCAAGTGTCTTAACTGCTGACCTATCTCTCCAGCCTTGAGTCCACATTTTAAGTGAATTCATGACCTCATTTTAAGTGAGTCATCACGCTTAAGGGTCTCTCTCCAGTACATTCACATTCCGAGGCACAGAGATGGGAGAAGTCGTAACTTCAACATAGGATATGTGAGAAAACACAACTCAACCCATAACCATGAGGAAACTGGATCAAAGAGGAATAAAATAACTAAATGACTCTCAAAAGCATAGTTAGGGGGCTGGAAAGATTGCTTAGTAGTTAAGGTGCTTGCCTACAAAGTCTAACAATCCAAATTTGATTTATTATAGCAAAATGAGCATGAGCTTACTGCCCCTCCCCCGTATTCATTGTTACATTCTGCAGACATTTGTTTGTCACAGATGGCCAGTCACATAGCATGAGGTGAGAGACGACCAGAGCTTTGAAGTCCTGTGAGACAAAAGAAGGATTTGCTTTAACTGTGATAAGGAAGTTAGGAAAAGATGAGGCTGGAGGATATCTGGGGAGGATTATCTGAACTTCCCCTGGAACCCATTGTAAATGTCTGAGTTGCTAGATGCTTGTAATTTACATGTCTCATGTCAGTACACATCTCTGTGACCTACTATAAAATCTCTTTGTAACCGGGGTTCTGGGCCAAATGCTTCACCTGTGTTTGGCTCGCTGGGGTGTACAAGTAATCTCCACTCTCCTCTTGCTGAAATGACTCTGTCTTTTGTCACTGGGTTTTCTACAACAGATTCCCCAGTTCCCATGTAAAGCCAGATGCACAAAGTGACAAATGCATCTGGAGTTCATTTGCAGTGGCTAGAGGCCCTGGCCTACCCGTTCTCTCTCTCTCTCTCTCTCTCTCTCTCTCTCTCTCTCTCTCTCTCTCTCTCTTTTTCTTCTTACAAATAAATAAATGAATAAATAATATACTTTTTAAAAAGTATACTTGGGAGGAAGTAGAAATGGGTTTTAACCCAGAAAGTCTGGGTCTAGCCTGGCGTCTGAGTTCACACAATTAGACACTAGTGTATAGTATCTGTAGACACCCCAATCCACAGGCGTCCAGTTCCTGTATAGAAAACAGTATAGTGTTGCCATAAAGCCTGCACACAACCTGTATGCTTTAGATTGTTTATAGATTACTAAAAGTTCCTCAGACAATATGAATGTGATAGAAAATATTGTTCTGTAGGGTCTAAAAACAAGAAAAAAAAGGTCTCTACCCATTCATCTCAGATGCAACTCTTTTCCAAATATTTTTGATCCATGGTTGGTTGACTCTGGAGATGCGGAACCTGTGGACACAAAGGGCCACTTGTCCCTCCCTCAGTGCTGTGCTGTCAGCTCTTACATTTTCAGCTTGACAGTAAACCCTGGTTCCTAGAGCTCTTTGTGCTTCTCATGATGGACGTTAAATGAAGTCTCCAAGCCCAGGTTTGAGCTCTCAGGGCTAACTTCCTACAATTACTATTCTCTTTTATCTTAACCCCTGGTTGTCACTAGCTAATTGCACTGGGGGGGGGGGCTCGCTTCCTGTCACTCCAAAGGCTATGGTAGCTTTGTTCCTGCAGCTCCAGGGAAAGACCTTTGCTGAAGCCCTCTGCCCATCCCACTCGTGAGCCCTGAGTCTGACGTGATGAGGATAGATTTAACCACTGCTGCAGGAGACAGGCAAAAGGCATGGTTTCCTCCACACTGCTCAATCTGCACCTCCACCTGGAGTGGATCCCGAAACAGCAGCATTTGCAAACCCCAAGACTCAAATTCCATCTCAATTCCAGGGCATCAAGAGTGACTCTGGGTCCCCGCCCTGTTGCTGGCCTCCACCATCCTGTTCTCATGCATTCTAGGGCCTTGGCCTCTGTTGTTCCTCTTCCTGTGTGCCTGGCACTGCTCTCTGGAGCTCCTGTCACTTTCGTCATCAGTTTTCTCCTCTGTCACTCCTTGCTGATCCTGGAAATGGAGATCAGAGATGTTTCCTTAGGGCTTTAAGAGCCAGAACAAACTCACGCTGTGGCTCAACCACTTAGACAGGGTTAAATAACAGTAGCGCTGATGAAGCACTCTGTATGGATCAACTAACTCATCTTCATCTCGTCAGATGGCCAAGGACTGGCCACAGGTAAGTCCAACAGGAACCATTGCTCCTAATTTTCCCAGGAACCATTATTCACACCCCCTAGTTTTCAGAGCACGGGACACCCCCATTTTCCATAGCTATTCTAGATACTTTGGGGCCCTTCTCATTTATTCATGCAGCAACATTCTGAAGTAGATGCTATTATCTTCTTTTTACAGGCAAGGGAATTGGAACTTAACGAGGATTAAGCACCTTGCTCTAGTCATCCACCTAGCTTAGAATGTCCCTCAAAGAGGCTTGGTCCCCTTAACATCTTGGTCCCTAGCTCATGGTACTCCTGGGAGATGGCAAAAATCTTTAAAAGGTAGGAGGTCTCCAGGTCATTGGAGGCATGACCTTGAAAAGGATGGTGGGATGCCAGCTCTTTCTTCCTTTCGTCTACCTCCTGCCCACGAGGTGCACTCACACACGGAGACGAGCATGAAATCTAATGTAAATGCCAGATCTCATTCGAGCCAGCTCAAGCCCTTCCTTTTACTCCTCCTGGGAGGCCCTGATCACCACGCTTGCTCTCACCACAACGTGCTACCTGCCGCACGACAGCCCAAAGCAATGGACCCAGTGTCTTATGGATTGACATCTCCAAGATGGAAACCTTCTTCTTGATAAGTTGATACTGTTCCAGTATTTGTTATAGTTAACAGATAGCTGACTAATGCAGTCGAGCCAGCCAGAACCGGGGTGGAGCATGTTCTATAAGAATGACGTATGCACAGGTGACGGACAAGGTGACTTTAGCTTCCTATACCACACTGCCCTGCTCCTCCAAATGGCACCTCTGAACAAGGTTGTCCGAGAGGAGTCAGAGGAAGGACTAGAGCCAGCTTAGAGGCAATGTGGCATTTACATTAGATTCTCTGTCCGCAGCATTGTGTTAACACAAGCATTCTAAAACGGAGTGAATTCCAAAATAAATTTGAGCTTATCTCTCAAGTCCCACTTCACCTTTCACTTGCCAAAACACATTCAGTGAAGAAACTCAACTTGAAACATCTTTAAACTATTTGTGATTGAAGTCAACTCCATAAAACCTGCACTTACTAAAATCCTTTCTCTGAAAAAAATGGATTAATAATGTATGGGCAGAACTCGCAGACAATGTGATCACTGTTGCAAAGATTCGTAGCCAAAAAAAAAAAAAAAATTCCATTTTGTGGAGGTTTGATTTTTATCCAGTGAAGACATTTTTCAATACAATGTTTAAGGAAGGCAGATGTTCATCAATTTGCTGATTTTCTCTGTCCCACAAAGCCAACCATGATTTAAAGCCAAATTGCTTTCGATTTTCCCGAGTTTGTCATTTTTATTATGAAGGGACTTGTAATAGCAATGATCTGTGGTTGATTCTGTCAGTTTGGTACATGGTCCATCTCCTGCCAGCCATTGAGGAAGCTGAGTTATGAAGACGGAGAACCAGGGTGGGGGGACAGAAGGCATTCTAGAAGCCTCTCTCTGAGCAAGCCCAATATGCAAGAATTCTAGCCAACAGAAGCCAACTGAGCTTTCAATTATGGTGATTTCCTGCCAAGGGTCAGTGGTGCCATGGAAGATATGCAGTTCTTGAATTTAAGAGTTATGGATTCTAATCCATGCTAAGCTACGTGTTAGCTACCATGGTGGTCTGAATGGAAAATGTCCCCATAGTCCACATTATTCTCAGTTGGTGACCCAGGAGTTCTGTGGAGCCTTTGGGTGGTGGAGCCTGGCTGAAGGAGGAGTGTTACTGGAGGTGAGTCAGGCTTGCTTGTCACACTCAGCCCACTTTCTCTACTTCCTTCCTGCTGATGTGGCAATGTGGCATTGGCTGTCTGCTCCTGACACACTTTCCCCGTCATAAACTGTAAACCAGAAATAAGCCCTTATTCTCCATAAGCTGCTTCTTATGTCCCAGAAATGAGAAAGTAACTGCTCCAGCTGTGAAGCCTTGTTAATCAGCTTTCCTGTGCTGTGACAAAATACCCAAGAGAAACAACTTAAAGACAAAAGATGCTCTTTGGCTCATAGCTTCAGACATCACAGACATCTCTTGTTCCATTGTTTTTACACCCTTGGTGAGGTAGAACATCATGGTGGAGATGTGTGGTAGAGCAAAGCTACTTATTTTATGGTGCAGAGGGGTGGAGGGAAGGAGGAGGAAGGGGAAGGGCCCCAACATCCCCTTCAAAGGCATATCTCCAAAGACCTACATCCTCCACCAGGTCTCTGTCATCTCCCCATAGTCTCACCAAATGGGGATCAAGTCCTCCACGTAGGAACCTCTGAATGACATTCTAGATCTCCAGGGTACTTAGCCACTCTAGATGGATGAATCCAGTCAGCCTCCGTGCTCATCGGTGTCCTATCCACAGACTCAACCAACCATGGAATCAAAATATTTGAAGCTAGATTTGATCTGGACTGTGTATGGACTTTTTTCATGTCATTATATCATAAATTATGCAATGTAAGAACTATGTACATGGCGCTTACACTGGATGGTAATATAGAGATGATTTGAGGTACATAGGCAGTGGTATATTGGCAGGTGGATATATGCAAATACCACCCCATTTTCTCCAAGGGACTTGAGTATCTTTAGTTTGTAAACCCTCAGGGGGTCCTGAGACTAGTACCCCCCCCATGACAAAAACAAAGGATGGCTGTACTTATCTTTTAGGCTGTCGTAAGATAACAAATTTTGAAGCATAGTCTGGCACAAAATAGTTATTGAAAATATTTTTCAATCTTTTAATATGAAAGATTAAATCTGTCAGAGTGAATTCTGAATTTGCATTTCAAATAAATTTTCATGTAAAAGGGCACAGTCTTAATTTATATGCATTTCTCTAGGAACATATTGGCTCATCAAAACAAATAGGGAAATCCTGAAAGTTGATAACAGATGCCAGGAATGTCTGAGATCCTATTCTCTATTTCCTGGGGGTTGCTTGCTTGATGACTCGGTGTCCATTGGCTAGTTTCTGCTCTTACTAAGCAGGGCTGTGGGATTTGCTCGCACTGTGAGTAGACCATCCCCTCACTGCACATGGCCAGAGTGAAAGTGTGGGCTGTTTGGTTCAGTTGGATTTATGGGCAAAAAGGAGCCTAAGGAGTTATGACAGAAAGATGGAAGACATGTGACCTGTGCCCAAGAGAGGCTCACAGGCTGTTGGGAAGACAAATGGAGGAATGGAGAATTTTGTGTGTGTGTGTGTGTGTGTGTGTGTGTGTGTGTGTGTGTTTGTGTGTGTTTGCAAGGAGAAAGAGAGAGTGGGCACGCCAGAGCCTTCAGCTACAGCAAACGAACCCCAGATGCATTTACCCCTTAGTGCATCTGGCTTTACATGGATCCTGGGAATCAAACCTGGGTTCTGCAGGCCAATGCCTTAACTGCTGAGCCACCTCTCCAGCCCGTATGGAGAATTTTGTGGGAGCTAGCCAGCTCTGCCTGGAATGTGAACACGGAGCACTGTGATGTCCGGAGAAGTCAGCCGGCCTTCCGGAGGGCATGATGCTGGCAGAACCCGTTCGTGTGCGCATGGATCCCCTCCTCCCTTCAGAATATAGGTGCCAAGTGTTTATGACATGTCAGCGCTCTGTCAACGTGGAGTTGTGGTGAGAGTGGTGGACATGATGACAAGCTCTCTGTGGTGTGGAAAGCCATCGCAGCACGGCTGCAGGATGGCACCTGCAGATGGACAGTTGTGCCCATGTCTGTTCCGAGTTGCCTTCCTGTCTCTTTCTACTCCTTCTCATCATTGCTGCCTTTGAAATAGTTCTGAGGGAAGTCAGGGTCTGTGCGAAGCTGGGACGTAACGAACACCTGTCACTCTGGATAATCCCTTATGCCCCAGTACAAGTGTGCTCATGGAGGGTATCTAGGCCTCACATTAGTAACAGCATGCCTCCATTTTGTGGTAGGGTACTCACTACAAGTATTTGATTCTACACTGGTGGATTAAAAAACAGTAGACAATTAAAATTGTTTTTAATTAAATGAATTTATTTGAGAGAAACAGAGGCAGATATATAGAGAGACTGGGTACACCAGGGTCTCTAGCTACTGCAGGCGAACTCCAGATCGCCTTGTGCATCTGGCCTTACATGGGTAGGTTCTGGGGAATTGAACCTGGGTTCTTAGGCTTTGCAGGTAAGTGCCTTAACCACTGAGCCATCTCTCCAGCCCATTAGACAATTTTTAAATACCTGCGAGACACGATGAGTGTGGATACACAGAAAGGTGAATCAGTATGCAGAAGGTCGCACAGCTATGTGGTGGTAGAGTTGGGATTAGAATTCACTCCCCCAGCAACTAACAGGCTGTGCTCACTCTCCATTGCTTCTGAATGGGTTGTTGTTAGTCCTTGGTGGGGCAGCAGGAATTCTTCATTGCCCTAGACTGTCCCAGGCATTGCAGGATTTTTAGAATTCCTAGCCCTACCAGTAGGGTAGCATCTCGTGACAGATGCTCTATTTTTTCAGCCCTCTCCTAGGGAGGGTTGGCCATGAACCTGGCGGGAACAGAGGCATCCGAGCGCTCTTGCTATGGGTAGGAAAGTGGGTTCACCAGCAGAAGGGACTCACTGACTGCTCACGTCTTTGCTGCATGCTATTAAATAGCTGTCATTAATATTCTCCTCCAGCCTCATCTGGGAGACACCAGGAAGCTGACCCGCTCACTGTGTTCACTCACAGGCTTGTTCACAAATAGCTCCTGATGACCCGTGGGTGCTCTGTGCTCTGTGCGGAGGATGCAGTGTTGAAGAGGGAAACAGCGCGCATCCTCACATTCAGTACGGTGATGGCGGGGGTGGAGCTCAGGATATTAAGGAACAATCAGTCCATATAAGCATGGGGGCACACAGACAAGGAGGCTGGGGGAAGCGTGGGTATGGGTGCTGCTTACTATGCAAACAGGAGGACCTGAGTTTGAACACCCAGCACCCATATCCAAAGCTGGTGCTGGGGGCTGAAGAGATGGCTCGGTGGATAAAGTGCTTGCCTACAAAGCCCAATGTCCTTGGTTCAATTCCCCAGTACCCAGGTAAAGCCAGATGCACCAAGTGGTACAAGCATCTGGAGTTTTTTTGTTTTTTTATTTTTGTTTTTATTTTGCATTGGCTAGAGGCCCTGGCGTGCCTGTTCTCTATGTCTGTCATCTCCCCATTCTCTGCTCACAAATGGGAGGGAGAATGTTTCAGAGGTGTAAGGATCACAGGAAGTGGGGCAAGTGATCTGATATGTACATGTCCTTTGCAGTCCTGGATCCTGGGGCTTTGTTCATCTAAGGAAAACCATACACAGAGTGCAAGTCCATCTGATTTTTCTCATGTTACGTGACAAGGAGGTAACCCTATGTTAGGCTGAGGGTTTGACCTGAAAATCTTTGTCCTTTCAAAAGTCATATGTTGAAAGTCATATTCCAGGAGTGGGGCCTTGAGAAGGTGACCAGACCTTGCAGACACAGCCCTCAGGAATGGGGACTGTGCTCAGAGGAAAGAAGCCGCAGAGATCTTCCTGCCCCTCTGTCATGTGAAGGGGGAACACAAAGTGATGCATGCATCTGGAGTTCCTTTGCAATGGCAAGAGGCCTTGGTGTACCTATTCTCTCTCCTTCTCTCTCTTTAAAGCAAATAAATCAATATAAAATTTTTTGAGGTAGGATCTCACTCTAGCCCAGGCTGACCTGGAACTCACTCTGTAGTCCTAGGCTGGCTTCTAACTCACAGCAATCCTCCTGCCTCTACCTCCTGAGTGCTGGGATTAAAGGCGTGCGCCACGGAAACCACATAAAAAGCTAAAATTATTCTCTTAACAGAAGAACATTATGCTTAAGAATAAGCTGTATTTCTACAAAGTACTGACAAAACAGTCTTACCCTCACTGCACCCACCATCAGATTCTTATGCTTCCTGTCCATTCCTACCGGGGTTCTGTCAGGACAGGAGTGAGTATCCCACTCTGGTGTAGAGGGTGGGCCTGGGGAGGCTTGGCACGCTGAGCAAGGGTCATTCCAGGAGGCAGTTTTAATTGGACACTGAGACTTTTTCCTCCATGGTGGCCAGAAGAGCCTCTCAGCTCCAATTTGGGCTGCTCTTTGCTGATCTAAGAGGCCAGCAGTTCAAATATCAGCTGAGGACAGTGCGGTGACAACTCTGTGACACAGGGCCAGCCTAAAGGGACAAAGGTGCTCAAGACGGCAGACACCCGTCCTTCCACTTCCAGGAGTTAAAGTGTCAGCTTTCAGCAAACATTCCCCTGTGAAAGGACCAAAAATGCCATCCTGGGAGCCGCTCTCACTGGGTTAAAGGCATGCTTGTGCCACTCGTGTCAAAGGATGAGGCTTAGAGAGAAGACTTGGTCACAGGACGGGCTGATGACTGTCGAGAGCTGATGGCTTTGGTTCCAACCTCAAAGCATGGAGCTGTCTGTCAGCGTGAGCTCTCCCCATGGCTTCTGTATTTCAGGTGGGAACATTTTGACTGAAACTAGACATACACCAGATACCCACGGACTCATTTACAGGGTAAAGTAATGGCCTTCAGCTGTATTTTTCTCCCAATTCTCTATCCATCATTCATGTTCTATTTGCCACCTAAACCCCTCTCCTAATTCCTAATGTTCTCTCCTGCCCAGAGGCCCCAAACCCCATTAGGTCTTGATGGGGGAGAAGCCCTGAGGTGAATAGCGATTCCCTGGAAGGGCCTACATTCGTTCACTTTTAGTGCTCAGGGTTCTGGCTGGGATTCCAGGCATATCTTGTAGTGATTGTCAAACTTTCCATTGACCCCTGACTCGTAATATGGAGACAGTTCTGTTCTTGAGCGCCCATGCCCACACTGTCGAGAGCATTCCTTCCATTCCCCACAGGCTAGGCTGCAGGACTCCCTTCTGTCCTGCTCTCTTGAGCTGTGATGGTTTCATCCAGGTGTCCCCCATAAACTTAATGTGTTCTGAATGCTCCCTCCCCAGCTGATGGCAGTTTTGGAATTGGAATCTTGTTGGAGCTGTGTTGTTGAGGATGGGCTCACGGAGGTTATAGCTGGCTTCCTCTTGCCAGTGTTTGGCACACCTTCCTGCCACTGTTTGCAGTGCTGTGGTGGAGGTGATGTCCACCCTGTCATTTTCCCTGCTGTCATGGAGCCTCCCCTCAAATCTGTAAGCCAAAATAAACCCATTCCTCCATAAGCTGCTTTTGGCTGGGTTCTTTTCCACATAGCAACAAGAAGCTGACTACAACACAAGTTTTTTCTTTCTTCATTTCTTTTCTTCTTTTGGCTTTTTTTCTTTTTAATTTTTTAATATATATTTATTGTCCCTAATGAGTTACATTATTTAGTGGATAAACAATGAGTTGTTATCCCCAATGCCCCCACTCCCCATCCCCAATCAGCTGGACATCCTCCTCCATGGGCCGTCTGGATCAGTCCTTGTGGCAGGGAACCATGGATAGCCTAGTACCCAGCCCGGTTCTCCTGGCCCAAGTGTGTTGTTACTGAGGGGCGCCATGCCTCTGGATAGTCTCCCCCACCACGGCTCTCACAGTCTTTCCGCCCCCTCTTCCGCTCAGTTCCCTGAGTCGTGGTGGATGACTATTAAGGCTGCTTTAAGGTTGTGAGCTTAGGCGTCTTTGTGTCAAAAATCCTTGGTTTCTGTCTCACTGGCTTATCCTGTGTTGATTGAATGGCTGTGGCTGTGGGTCCCTTGTTTGTCCCGTCATTCTCTGTGGGATTCCATATGGATCCTCCACGATATGGCTGTGGTGGCTCATCTCTTGCCAGGATCTCAGATATCTGCCTACGGTCGGATGGTAGGATTAGATGGGCCACAGCTTTCGGGATGCATCCTGAAAAATACAAACATATTCTCCATTCTTTTGGCTTTTTATAAAATAATTCACAGATTCCAACAATGAGCATTAGATGTGGGTGGTTTTTTTTTCCCCTAGCAGAAGGCTTCTCCTGAGAACACCATAAGAGGTGGGGACTGACTATACGTTCAAGGTTAAGTGTTATTCTTGAAGTGAGCATAGGAGAACACATCTCTAATCCTAGTGTTTGGTGGTAGAGGCAGGAGGATTGAGGGTTCTAGGCCAGCCTGGACTACACAACAAGACCCTAATTCAAATAAATCTATTCCTGGATTTCTTCCTAAATAATATTAATTAATTAATTTGTATTTGATTAGAATATCCCCTACAGAAAATGTAGCATTTGCTACTTCTCTATGGGAAACATACGAACGATAATAATTCCAAAACTGAACATTTTGGTATATTTTCGTGCAAATACACACATGTAAATATTCAATAAAAAGTATTTATTTTTCTTATTTAAAAAAATTATGGGGCTGGAGAGATGGCTTAGCAGTTAAGGCACTTGTCTACAAAGCCTAAAGACCAAAGTTCAATTCCCCAGTATCCGTATAAAGCCAAATGCACAGAATGGCACATGTATCTGGAGTTTGTTTGCAATGGCTGGAGGCCCTGGCATGCCCATTCTCTCTCTGTCTGTCTCTCTTCTTTCTATCTCTTTCTGCTTGCAAATAAATAAATAAAAATTAAAATAAAAAAAATTATGCAGTACCTCCCAAGTTCCCAGAAATGCAGACCAGTGATAGGTTACTCATAGAGGAGCAGATCAGAGACCAATGTTGGGACTCCTCACATCCTCCACTCACAGTGTGCTGCTGTTGCTTGGCACATGCAGAAAGTGAACGTCAATTTTCTCATCCCTGACCACACAGCAATCTCACTTGGGTTGACTGGAAAGCATACTGTGGTGGTTTGGATCAGAAGACCCCCATCAACTCATGTGTACTGAATGTTTGGTCCCCGACCTGATAGCAAGTTGGGAGGTGGAGCCTTGCAGGAGGAGGTGTACTAGGAGGGGGTGGACTTTGAGGTTTTTTAGTTCTAGCTTTCTTAGACATAGGGAACAACAGGGTATAAAGGATTTCTCCACCACCACTAAAACAGTAACAAAGCTAGTCAGCCATTTTCTAGGCTTTCTTAACCTGGGTATTAGGCTAGACTTAAATGATCCATGAAGTACTTGAAATTGAATGTGCAATGGTGTGTGTGTGTGTGTGTGTGTGTGTGTGTGTGGCACACTTCCATATTTGTGTGTATATATTTTTTTATGAGGAGGGTGAGAACTTTTGCCAAGGTGGTCCTAATTCAAGGGAGTGTCCTGCTCATGCTTCCTGTTCCCTGTCACTCCTGCCCAACAGGACAGCCTGGTCTGCAGATTGTCTCCATCCCCTGACCCCAACCAAGCCCCAGGCCCTCTATGCCTTTCACCTAGAAATCTCAGGTGTCTCCTGTCTGCACACCTCCTGGCTTCCTCCTCCCGACAGGCTTTGCTTTGCTCATTCCTTTACCAAACATCTGCCCTCCATCCAGTTATTCTCCAGCTGGATTCTTCTAAGCTCTTCTAACCTCCAGATCTGACCAGGCACTCTCCAGCTTAACAAGGAGTGTTCTCAACGTGCCAACAGGAATCTCATTGCCATATTAGACTGTTTGTACTCTGTTTTAACGCGTTCCCTTCTGCAGCTCCCCTCCTGTCCCAGCTTCCTGGTCTCGGTGCCTTTGCATCTTGTCTACCCTTCACCTTGAATGACCTTTCCTTTATCCATTTACCCAAACTGCCAACAGAGGTGATGTCTCTACTGTTAAACCTGCTGTAATTCCACCCCTTCTCCGAACTCCCAAGAATCTCAGCGTACTTGCCTTTTCAGGCAAGTAAAACCAGCATTCTGCATGCGTGTGATCTAATCTCCCTTGAGAACAGTGCACACATACATGTGATTTATTTCTCTATCCCTTACAGTCTCCAGCATAACACTTTTGTGTATAATTGGTGCTCTACAAATGATTGCTTATTATTACCTCGGTGCTCGTCAGCTTGGGCTGCCGTAAGGAAGCCTGAGTGCCTTAGACAATAGAAATGTATGTTCTCACGGGTGGGGAGGCTGGAAATTCATGATCAAGTTGTTAGAAAATTCTGTTCTGGGTAAATGCCTCCAGCACTTTTTGGTTTGTAGAAAAACACCCTCTTGATGTGTCCTTTCTCTGTACATGCATGAAGAGAGTGCCGGGAGATGGAGGGAGAGGGAGAGAGGAAAGAAAGGAAGAAAGGAGGGAAGATAGTCACTACTTCTATAAAATAGTCTTTGTGTTAGATGATTCTACCCAACCGAGAGCTAAATGTAAGCGTTATGAGCACACTGAAGATACAATGAGCTCTGATATTTAATAAATTGGAGCTGTGGGAGAGATTGTCTTTTCCTCTTTTTATTTGTTTACCAAACATATTGGTTTAGGGGTCCACCCTTATGACCTCACTAAATCTTAATTATCTTCCTGAAAACACTTTCTGAAATACAGTGACATTGGAGGTTAGGGTATCAAGCTATATACTGGGGGCACACAAGTCAGTCCACAGCACCCTCTTTGATCTCTTTCTGTATGTAAAATACAAGTGGGTGATAATGACCCTGAGCAATGGGTATTTTCTTAAGGAATAAGGAGCTGGCTGTGTTGCATTTACCAGGAAGGGGCATCACCAGTCAGCCACACATCACCATGAAGCTTTTGGTCATGACTTCATGCCAAATGTGACATAGTTTGCTTTTAATGACTTTAAAAACATTTCTGTTTAATTGAGAGAAAGAGAGAGAGAGAGAAGGAGAGAGAGAGAGAAATAGGCATGCAAGAGCCTCTTGCCACTGCAAATGAGCTCCAGACACATGTGTCATTCTGTGTACCTAGCTCTACATGGGTACTGGGGTCATAGAACCCAGACCAGCAGGCTTTGCAAACAAGTGCCTCTAACTGCTGAGCCATCTTTGCTAGCCCTGTAATTACTTTTAAAATTGATTCATGTTTTTACATAAGATTTAAAAAAATATCTGTGAAATCATACATTTGATTAAATGTTTATTTCTTGAAGCTGTGGAGATAGCTCAGTTGGTGAAGTACTTGCCTTTGCAAATGTGAGGACCTGAGGTCCATGATGAACAAAGCCAGCTATGGTGACACATGCCTGGAATTGCAGGGCTGGGAGGTCCCCAAGGCTCACTGACCAGCCAGTCTGCGCCAATGAGAGACACTGTCTCAAAACAAGGCTGATTTTCAGGTTGGCTTCTTGCCTTTACATGCATGCATGCATGGGTGTGTGTGCTCGAGAAACACATACACACACACACACACACACTTGTGTACCCACAAGGGCACATGCAAATATACACATGTACATAGAAATGTTGACTGCTGTACTATGTTAAGGGTGACTCTATGTCCTGCTCTATTAATTTCAGGCTCAGCTCTTTGGTTTGCTTTGCCCAATAAGGTCTGCTGCTCCAGAGCAGATGGAGGAGGCATTTCCTGACAAGCCATCCCAAGATTTCCTTTCCCTGCCTAAAGGCAGTCAGGAGCTGTGCTTTACTTGTTCCTGCACTAAAGAAAAGATGAAACAAAGCTGGAACTAACTGGAAACCTACATGTATCTGAGCAAGTGATAAATGTGATTATAAGCCACTGAGATTATAGGCCATTTATCATTGCACCTGATTTGACCTATCCTGACTAACGAAGTGATCATCAAATATCAGTGGTCTCTGATTTATAATGATTCTGGTTGAAATTTAGAAGAAAATCACAACGATGTGAAAACGACACACATCTAGTATAATCTGTCCTTGGATGCTGGTGGCGGGAGGAAATATGCTCCTGAGAGACAGGACAGCAGCAAAGAGCCACAGCTCCTGGGTGCCCAGAGGAGACAGTCAACTCTTCTAGAAGATGATGTGAGAGAAGTTAGCCCAATTAAGAACTCATGTGAATGCTCTGAGCACATTTATGGTAGACCAGGCTTTGATATTCAAAAGGATGGCGTGTTAATGCAGTTTTCAACTTCCAGTGGGTTTCTCAAGATGTCGTCTTGTGCATTACCTGAAGTCATTTCAAATAACAACACCTTGAGAAACTCTGGCTAAAGTCTTCCGAGCTCTTGAACTATGCCACTATGAGGCATCTGTGTGTCATTTAATTTTTTTAATTTTCATTTTTGCTTGTTTGTGTAATGGGTGCATGGGGGGATATACGCTAGTGGGTGCTCCCCTGTGGTGCCCCATGACAGGGTGCTCGCCTGCAGGGGTCAGAGCAGAATGTTAGGTGTCTTCCATCCATCCATCTTGTCTGAGCTTGTCTCTACTGATAGCAGAGCTTGCTGGGTTCCCTGGTCTCTGTTCCCCTTTTTGGATGAGGACTCCAGGCGTGGGTGGCCATGGTGGGCTGTTTAGTGGGATCTGGAGATTTAAACCTGGAAGATTCCAGACCCCCTCAGGCCCGTGTGCTCACGCAGGAAGTGCACTCTGCAGCCCCACACATCTGTGTGATATTCTAAGTGGCGTGGTGCTTTGTTATTATTGAAAATTATTGAACTGGCATTTTTAAAAGCTGTGAGCGGGCCACATGCTGACAGATGGTGTTCCGCACTCAGTCCTGCCATCCTGGGCTTCTGCCCTGTTGCCATCCACAGTTCAGAGGGGCATTACTTTGGCCAAGAGGGGAGAGACTGGCTGTATGCTTTAAAAACAGCCTTTAGTCTCAAGAGGTGGTGATGGAAATGGCACTCGCATGACCTATTGGCATTTTTTTTTTTTTTGGTCTCAAATACTCCAGTTTCTCCCATGGACACTTCAAAGACTTCAAAGGCAAGCTTGTGACTTTGGAAAGAAGTGGGGCACAGAGCGTGGGAATGCTCTTGGGGCTGGAGCAGGTGGGTGACTTTTCATAGGAAAGGACTCGCGGTAGAAAGTTCTCTTTATCCGCCTGTCTATAACCTATTCGTAAGTTTTTAAATTGTGTTTCCTATTCTGGCCAGGGGCTGGCGATGATATGCAGAACCAATAATCAGGTTCTAAAGATTTTCTGTATCTACTCTATAAGAATAACAGGTCTTTTAAAGACTCACAGTGTCACTGAAATAAAGTCTAGTTAGGGGACAGATGACCCCAGTGATGATGGTGGTCCTCTGGGTCGCTGCTGGACTATGAATTCTCTTGATCTGTTTCCCCTGATTTGCTCTGCAGCCTCCAGATAATTATTATCTCTTTTTGGCCAAACCAAGGGTCTTCCTCAGTTCCCTTCCTCTTAGACCCTCAGCTGTGTTTTAGAGTTAACCTTGGCTCTGAAAACTCACTTTAACCCAATCTTCTGAGACTACTTTTGGACTCTCTTCTAAACTCCTAGGAAATTTGTTTTGTTCACGTTATCAGCTCCCTTCCTGTCACTGAATGTGGGCCTTGGAGCCTTGTTTTTCTCCTGGTGTGTGCTCTCTGCTTTGAGAAACGTCCATCATTTCAGCATTCTTCCGATGCTGGCGTCTCCAGTCCTAGCAGATCCCTCTGCCCTCAGGACAATTGATATCCCCCGGGCCCGGTGGTCTGACCTCAAGCTCCAAGTGGACAAACCCGTCCCTGTCTTCTGACATACACAGCCTGCCTTTTTACTGTTTACTCCATTCTAGCTTTTAAAAATGATATATATGTAAATATGTATATAATTGTTAAGGAGAGAGAGAGAGAGGAGAGGAGAAGAGAGAAGAGAATGGGTGCATCAGGGCCTCCAGCCACTACAAATGAACTCCAGATGCATGCGACACTTTGTGCATCTGGCTTTACATGGGTACTGGGGAATTGAACCCATGCCATTAGGCTTCAGAGATAAGCACCTTAACCACTGAGCCATCTCCCCAGCGCAGATGGTAGGTTGGTTTTAAATCTCACTGCAGGTACCTTGCTGGGTTGAGACTGTGAGAACCTACCTTCTTTAAATCTTCATTTCTTCAGTGCAAGACTGGTATAATGATACCTGAAGGTTGGACAATTTAACAGGTTTAATGTGTCTCTCCAGTGTTGAGCAGGCTGTATGCACAGTCCTTGTCATTGTCAAGCAATGGTGGGCATTGTTCCAGATGTTTCCACTTTCTAAGTTTCTAATGCATGTGGAGTAATGACACTACACATCTTCATGTTTGTATCTGTCTCCTGGGAGACAAGGAAACTAAAACTACATTGCCATCGGCCATCTTTTCTATTGGCTTTATAGTCTGTGAATTGCCCGTTTTTTTTCTAGACGTGTTACTGGCTGTTGAAGACACTCCAGAGGGGGCTGGAGAGATGGCTCAGCAGTTCTGGTGCTTACCTGCAAAAGCCTGAAGGCCTGCGATTGATTCCCCAGGACCCACATAAAGCCAGATACACAGAGTGACACACACATCTGGAGTTCATTGGCAGTGGCCCATTCTGTCTGTTTACCTTCTATCTCTCTCTGCTTGCAAATAAATAAATTAATAAATAAAATATAAAAACACTTGGGGATTTATTGTGAGATTATATGACCAAGATAATGGAAGTGGGGTCTGAGGTAAAGTGAAGTATTTGAATTCATAAATCAAGAGGACCATTGCTGCTTTGACAACTCATCGAACAGTCCTCAAGGAGGAACTCAAGGTGGAAAGAGACTAATTGAGAGGGAGGGGATGTGGAGGGTGGATTTGAGAGGGGAACCGGGCGTGGGGAGGGTTGATTCATGGTTTATTCTATAATTACGGAAGCTGTTAATAAAAAGCTAAAACAAAGGGAGTGGCCCTGCTCTGGTAGCTTCTCGGCCCATTTCCAGATCCTCCCAAATGTCAGCCCAATTGTAAGACAACACTGGCAAGCAAGTCATGGTCTCGTGGAGAAACTCGTTCTAAACATCTCTTGTCTTATCTCTGTCTTTCTCTTCTTGATTTTTATTGGATTATTCTGCTGCTTCTCTCACCCTGAGAAGATTCTGGAATATTGCTACAGGAAGGCTCTAGTCTGCCATTGCTTGGAGCACTTAGGTTCTCTCCTGGGCAAACCATGTCTCCCTGTCACATGACTTGTCTTAGACCAGCCCCTGGTTTCATCCTGTGCCTCTGCCCTTTCTCTGCCTCACTGCCAGCCTCCTCTGCTCCTCCCCCCTCGTGGATCTCACCAATCCATCTTCTGTGCCTGAAACGAAATACCGAGGCTGGGTGGCTTATCTACTCAAGAGGTTGTTTAGCTCACAGGCTGGGTTCCATTCCCCAGTACCCACATAAAGCCAGGTGCACACAGTGGTACATACATCTGGAATTCATTTGCAGTGGCTGGTGACCCTTTCTCAAGGGCCACTCTGGGCAGAAGGCATCATGCTGGAGGCAGGCACAGAGGACGAGATAGCAACCCAGAGAGGCCCTGAGTCCCATGAGTCTGCTTTTAACCCAAGGACCTAATGACCTCTTCAAGAACCACCCCTGTGAAAGGACCTAACATCTCTGATTATCACCACGTTGAGGTTCAAACATGAACCCTTAGGTGGGGGAGGGCAATGCTCATCAAAACCCTAGCATTGTCTCTCACCTCCGTTCCACTTTCTTTTACTCCCTTCAGGGTTGGGCTGACCGCTTTGTTTTACTCAGGCTCCATTCCTTTCCTTTCCAGAAGGCCTGAGGCGGGGACTAAGGCTGGGCTGCCCTGGGTCTTCAGCCAGGAGCAAGTTCAGCAGCTCTCACTGGAGATTCCAGTGCCTCTCTCCTCATTAAAGCAGGTGGACGAGGTGGGTACCTGTCCAGAGCTACCCTTCTGGCTTTATGTTGGCCATAGGATTTTATTAAAATCAACATATTATTATTGTAAATATCCACGGGTTCAGTGGGATTATTTTTGATGCTCTTGGAAATGGAACCCAGGCCACTGTGCATGCTAGGCACGCACTATACCAACTAGCTAAATCCCAGTCATGATGCATATATACGATGTATGCATACATATGCACACACATACATATATATAACATATATATGTATATATAAAATTTGTAATGATTAAATTTAAGTAATAGCATATCCATCACCTCAACACTTATTATTTCTTTGTGACAAAAATATCCAAAATCCTCCCTTCTAACTATTTTGAAGTCACCTGACTGTGTAATGTATTCCTATAACCTATAACTTCATATCTACCGGAGCAGTTTTTATTTGAAAAGTATTAAGTTTCTATGAATACGTGCATTCAATTTCAAAAGAAGAGACAGTTTAAATCAAGATAGTCTCATATCTTTATTTCCCAAGGTCTTGGGGACCGTAAATATGGAGATTAAACTGTCCATCATGTCCCTAGGATCTTTTGACATATAGGATCTTACAGGATGGCACTATCTCCTTTTATCAAAACATACATGCATAGAAGACACTTATTCTGTCGCTTGCATGCCCCTCCCCCTCCCAGGATTTGAAAATGGGGTACAATAACAGAATGGGCCACAGTGGGAGGAGCTGGTGTGTTCATTCCTCTGCCATTGCCTATGGGAAGGTATCCTGCTCCCCTGTTCCCTTGGGGAGACACCTGAGGACACCACGTGGTGTAGGATGTCGGCTCTGAAGTCACTGGTACCCTATTCCAATGGAGAAGTGGATCTGACAGGAAATAAACACTGTGATGGAGTATTTCTAGGATCTGTTTCAAGGTTTCCATGAAGACAGCCTCATGGCAGACAAGCTCCGGGTCACTCGGCTTCTCAGCATAACGGTTATGGATTCTCCCATCCATGGTCAGACCCCACCACCTGTTGTTCTAGTATGGGGAGGAGGGGGGCACAAATATCATCTTGATTTTGAAGATAAATTAACTCTCATGTGATCTGCTGAGATCGTTTCAATTTCTCTCCCTCCTCGTCTACCAAACTGCTATTTTGTGTCTCTGTTGCAACTGGGTCATGTTTGTGACTTTACCAAGAGGAAGGCAGGGGCCTTGAGCGGGAAAGCCAGAGGTTTGCAGGGCTCACCAAATCCAGATGCTCAGGAAATGGAGGGCTCCTGTGGCTTACATATGGGGAACTTCTCAGCTGCAGTAGCCTGTCCTGTGTGGGAGCCCACTCTTCTGCAGCCTGACTGACTCCAAATGTCCCTTGGAATAATTCAACTTCTTATCTAAGGTACATGCCAGCTTCCTCGAACCACCAACTGCTGGATTGCACAATGAATCGGTTATATAAGAGGATCTTAAGAAAGAATAAACTCCTGAGCACCTTCTAACTGCCTCCCTCCAGCCTGCAGCCTGAGGCCCCAGCCAGGCCCCAGGCCAGGGGGCCCAGTCGGTCCATTGCTCATTGGTAAGCAGAAGCTGCACGGTGGCCTATTGGCTGTGCTGACTGGTATTTAAGGGCTTTGCATTGCCTTTAATGTTTCCTCCAGCTTCCCTTAGCCCCCCCCCACCTTGGCACCCCAAACGCAGGCTCTAATCATCCCAGATGGAAATAGAAGTCTCTTCATCATTTATTTATTTTTAGCACTTGCTCAAACGAATTGGTGGCCCTGTCACCCATACATAATAATACAGCGATCTGGAAGAAACTGACAGCTACTTAATGACGGATTATATAGTATGAGAACCGTGCGCAGGAGGCTTACTTCCCAACGTGGCCTCGTTTGACTGCTGTCGTCCGGAGGTTCAGGCTCTTGGATACACGTGATCTTCAAGGGTTATTATCAAAAAGCACACAGCAGACACTGAGGGGCCCAGCCCCGTCCTCTCCAGCTTCTTCATCTGTCTTCCAGTGGCGGGTGGGCTGCAGCTGAGCCTTGAGGACTTACTGTACTTAGAGGGGAGTGTGTCCTCACATCCCTTTTCAACCTTGACCCTCTGATGGGCAAAGTCAGGAGGGTTCTGGCTAGAACAGACAAAATCCAGAGAGATCCTCAGCTTGCTCCTTCATGGTCCATGAGACTTTGGATAAATTACCTGAACTTTCAAAGCCTTGCTTCTTTTTTAAAAAAATTATTTCTTTGTAAGCAGAGAGACATAGAGAGAATGTGCATGCCAGGGCCTTCAGCCACTGCAAACAAACTCCAGATGCACGTGCCACTTTGTGCACCTGGCTTTACATAGACACTGGGGAATTTAACTCTGGTCATTAGGCTCTGCAGGCAAGCACCCTAACCACTGAGCCATCTCTCCAGCCCCTTGGTTCTTTCATTTAAATGGGGAACCTAAGACTAACCTTCCAATATGCTGGGGAGGACCAATGTGGGAACACCAGTTACAGTGACTAATGAAAACTTAAGATACCAAGTTATACGGCCTGCCTTCTTGAACTGTTCAGCTTCTGCACGAGCTCTCACATATCCAGGTCTATTTCTCTTGTGGGCAGCTATGGCGGCATGCCAAGATTTCCCCTTCTATTTTGCTTTTTACTAGTGGGTTAACAACAGATCTCAGAGCAGATATCAGTGTACAGCGCAGACACTGCCAAGCAGATGAGGTCTGGTATTCATTGTGTGGGGAAATGTACTGAAGAGCCGTGGCATTAAGAAGGCCGCCTTGACTGGGAATCTCCATCTCACTTCCCAAGGCTCAGGGTCCATGGCGGAAGAGGTGGTGGAAAGATTGTAAGAGCCAAAGGAAGGGGAGGACTGCTTACAATACAAATTTCCAGACACAGAATGGCCTTGATATTCATGACCTCACAGTGCCTGATAAGACCTCCACATAATGGGAGGAAAAGATGATGACACCGAAACAAACAGACTAATTGAGAGGGGGGAGAAATATGGGGGAGGCTCAGAGGGGGAGGGAATCATAATGGTTTATGGTCTATAATTATGGAAGCTATCAATAAAACAGTTTTTTTTAAAGGCTGCCTTGGGCCGTAGAGATGGCTCAGCAGTTAAGGTGCTTTTGCCTGCAAAGCCTAACAACCCAGGTTCGATTCCCAAGTACCCATGTAAAGCCAGATGCACAATGAGGGGCATGCAGCTGGAGTTTGTAGTGGCAAGAGGTGCTGGTGTGCCCATTCTCTCTCTCTCTCTCTCTCTCTCTCTCTCTCTCTCTCTCT